>JAKSZP010008051.1:0-158841 GCA_022478985.1 Massospora cicadina
TCGGGAAAGGGGAATGCTAGGGTGAAAATTCCAAAGTGAGCTTTGGAATTGGAAGGCGTGCCTTATAAAAGCAGAGCTTCAGGGGCCTCACCTGAGCTATTGATTAGGCTTGCACAAGCCTAATCTACAGCTTGGGCGAGGTACAACCCAGTATCCAAAAAATGACAGAACCAAAAATGTTTTTACAGCAATCTGAATCAAATTTGGAAGATCTGAATCTGAGTCAGAATGTAACAATTGAGACAAACTCATTCGTTACAATTGGCAGTATCTGTTACAGGGCGCCCAACATGAGTTAACAGTGCGTATGGTTCATCAATTACTTCTGTATTTTGCAAGCTGCAGAAATTGGCACATAGGCAAGCTCATAACTATTGAATTTATGCAGCTTCAATTTTAAATACAAATTCATGAAAGGTGTGTTAAGTGTGCTCCCCAATTTCCTTAGTCACAACCCAGCTCACTGCCCCATGGACTCAGATGAAGTAGACCTGGTTACCATGATTCCCACCACCCAAATTTTATCTATTGTAAAACCCATGGTCTCATCAGTAGACTTAGCTCCTGATGCTCCACTTATTTTATGGGTTTTAGCAGCTCAAATGACCTGCCCCAGAAGTAAAGTTATTAGACCAATTGTCCCTTCAAACTCACAAGCATTACCTATATTCCTTGGTGGATGATCTCATTTATTTTCAATCATGGGTTTGGGTCCCCCCTTTCTTAAGAGCTGAGGTGGTAAGGGTTTATCATGACCCTCTAAAATTGGTCATCCAGGCAATAAGAAATGTACCAAGTTGATCAAGCGGACTTTTGATTGGGCAGTTTTATCAAAAGAAGTACCAGCCTGGATAGTCGATTGCATTACTTATGCATGGGCCAACTTGGATTTATAAGGAAGTAAGGGCCTTTTTCATCCTTTACAACAGGCGGAGGGTCCATGGACATTAGTATCTGTGGACTTTATTGTTGAACTTCCCTGTTTTAATGGATTTATTGTGGAGATAGTGGTTTATGACCATTTTAGAAAATTCCCTTATTTATTCCATGCTTTTCCGCAATTACATCAGAAGAAACTGCTTGTCTTTTCACACGTCATGTGTTTTCTATGTTTGTCTCCCGCAAGAGATCATCAGCAACTGTGGGCCCCAGTTTATAGCGCGTTTCTGGAATGAGCTTTTATCCATTTTTGAAAAATTACCCCCTGCCATTCCACAGCATATCATCCCCAATCTGGTAGACAAACTGAGCGGGTTAACCAAATTTTGGAACATTATTTGAGCTTCTACGCTGCTGCCACACAAAATACCTGGGCCAATGACCTCCCCCTCGCTCAATTTGCCTTTAACAATGGAACTCACGCTTCTACAGAGTTTTCTCCCTATGAAGTGACGTTTGGTATTAGTCCCACATTTTCAGTCGGTCCATGTCTGCATCCAGAGGTCCCTGCTGCCAAAGATCACGTTGAGCACATTCAGTCTACCCAGTTCTTAGTGCGGGAGTATCTCACAAAAGCTATTGATGATTGCAAGCAGTTTGCGGAATGAAAATGGCTTCCTGGCCATGATATAGTGGTGAGTTCATATGTTATGCTATATATGTGCCATTTGCAGATGAAGGTACCTTCCTGGAAGTTTGCAAGCAAGCTTTTGGGCCCCACTTGGTGGAGGAAGATTTGGTAAAAGGTGCTTTCTGGTTAAAGTTGCCAGCTCATTGGAAACATCATACCGTCTTCCATGTATCTCAGTTGTCCCCATTCAAGGGGACTGTTACCGCTGATCCTGATACAAATGTAATCAAGGATGCAGAGGAGGTCAAAGTGGAAAACATCTTTTTTTAGTACTAGATAAAGTGGAAAACATCTTATTGTCCCACAAATCTCAGATGTCAGTTCAGTATCTCGTCGCCTGGAAGGGTTATCCAGCCTACAAGAACAGTTGGGTCAAGGCCCACGATTGCACAAATTTTATGGAACTGGTAGAGGCATTTCATGAGTCCCATCCTGATGCTCCACATCCCCCTAAAGGATGCGACTTTGATGGTGATCAAGTTGCCCAAGGCGCACAAAAATGTAGCCCTTATGCAGTTTCCTGGTGGAGATGACCTTCCTTTGGCAAAAGGAAAGGGTAATGTAAGTCCAGGGGAACGTCCCCTTTGTGTAGATCGGTCGATTTTCCCATCCCCAAACAAGAAGGGTCCAAAGAGGGTGGCTGTACCCCTCGTCACCCAGGGAGACCTTACCTATGTGGTAGACAAGCGCTGGGTTACAGCGCTTCCTCTGAAGATTCCTCCCACAGTTCCAACGCTTACCTCTGCCAAATTTGTCTGCCAAATTATGGAAACTGCGCTGAAATTATTTAATTAAAGACAAAATATTTAAAATTAACATAATATAAGCCTGACAATAGGAAAAACAATATTTGAAAGAGAAAAATAGAGAATTATTGGTCAGAATTGCAGATGACATTGAGCAATCAAGTGTTACGATCACTAATACTAAAGTCCCCTTTAAATCATCATGGATTGTTGCCAATAATTTGAAACACCTAAGGGAGGATACCATCAGTGGTAGAATATAAACCTCTACCTCTGTCTCCCCAAGTTTGATTCCAGTACTCAACTTTGGGTAGGGGACAATTATGACTGTGTTGACGTTATGCACCAATACCTCAGACCAAGATAGCGAATAGCAAAGGCAGTCCATGGAGTTACTGGCTTATCATATGCCATGCATGGAGGTTTTCCGTATTTTATCCTCCTTTCCTATTTATTCAAATCCCTTTCATCCTTCATCAGTGCGGTATCATCCCCAGGTCAGCCCACCTCAAATAAAAAGAAAATTTTGAAACACCTAGTTCAAGAATCAGTATTTGCACCCAACACAACTCATTTGGCCAAACAAACGCCCAGCAACCAGGCATGGGTGGGTTGGCTATCCTGAATTCGCTTCCAACCAATTGGGACCGCCCCTGTGTGGGGTGATCCTGGGGAATTCCCGTTGCTCATCAGGCTAGATGCCGTCACACAAACCAATGTAAATGCAGTCAAGCATCAGTCCAGGCATTCGCAGACAAACTAATAGCAACTCAGCCTGCTTCCATATCCTTTGATGTCAGTTCTAATTAAATTATCCACCCCTTTCCCCAAAAATTCACTGGGTTAGGTCAAATTTGATGGAACTAATCCCTGCTTTGACCCACTACCAATCAAACACTATTTAATCAGTTGCATTGCACTAAAAAAAGGTTGGTCAATTCTCTTTTTTATCTTTTTAATAAAATTTTTTACCCATTTCCAGTGTTCATGCTTAAAATTAAACCACCCTTTCCGCTTGTATTCCAACAACCCTTGGGGTTTGAGGCAATGCTCACCTGGTACTTTGCTAGGTGCCTACACACGATTATGGCTCAGGGACACTCAATGGCGGTATTCCTTCCAGGCTTTATAATGTCATACCAGCAGCAGTGCCACTGGCATTTGAGTTTGCCGCTTGGGTGCTTCAGCACTTAACTGGCAAGCTGGTCTATAAAAACTTTCTATTTGCCAACATTTTTGTTCAGTTGTCAAATTTTTGAAAAGCGTTGAAATTGCTTTGGAGGAATTACTCTATGGTAGCATGACTCCATTGGCCGCTATTCTATCCTCAACTCACCCCAAGTAGGGAATCCAATTGTTCCTTCCTGATATGCTGCACATCAGGCTCTTAACGCCATTTCCAAGGTGCAAATATGATCTGTGGTTGCACTGAATAATGCCGCATCAATGTCCAATGTCCAACAAGGTGTTGCTCTTGGATGCAATTGAAGGCGAAGCTTTTCAGTGGGTGTGAGGAAATCTGCAATCAGCTACTCAACCAGGTAACCCTGTCTCACTTTTTGCAGTTTTATTAGCAGCATTGAAACCCCCTGTACCTCATTTGGAACAATTATTTCAATTACTTTCTCTTATCACTGAAGTCCTTACCATGAGCTCTTTAGTCTCAGCCTTATGTGAGCAGGACCCTGCGCTTGAGATGCCTGGAGATATGCTCCAAGCGATTTTCTGATCTGTGTTGGACTGTCTCCACTCATTACGCGGTTTGGTCCACCCCTATTGGAACCATGGATCAAATTTGTCAAGAAGCGACTTCTATTGACGCCTCTCTCCGCCACCATCCCTGCCCTCAAGTTGGAAACTTCATGTTTGGGCTGAAATATGAGGTCTCAGATCTAGAACCTGTTGTTTAATCAGTATCTGTATTGGTCCCATACTCAGATGATGCCTCCGCGCCCAAGTTGATTCATCCTGGTTCACCTGTCCACAAGTCAATGGTAGTCCATCTTGAGGAAGAGGGGTCTCAACTCCTTACTCACCCCATTTTTGACCCCATAAAAGTCATGATCTTCCCCCTGATTTGCTTGCTATCTCTTCAGTGTCAGCAGAATCGACCGTATCTGCTAATAAAAAGAATTCCGCATTTTTTCAATGTAAACAAAATTAGTATCAGAGTACACCAGGTGTCTTTTGATGCCTTAGTTGACACTAGAGCGGCGGGTAACTTTATGAGGCTAGAGTTGGCCCTCCAGATTGACCTTGGCCTGGACGTGGGTCCTAAGATAATAGTTGCTTTTTCAGCTTCCCAGCTATCATAAAAAATACGCCGCTTAGTATCATTCTTAATTCAACTGTTTATCTTTTGCAATTAATTCCCTACAATGCCAACCCTGGTGTTTCTGGTGATTTTAGGTGTGGGATTATGGCGTCAGCAGCATGTGAGGATTCACCTTGATTCTATTATGCTGTCATTCTCCAATGGTCAGATGGAGGGCGAGTTTCCTTCACTGGATACCATTACCAAGGCTATAGGTTGCATTTCTAACACCTCCCTTGTTTCCCCTGCAGGCTTACCATCAGATTTTCTGAGAGTTGATGGGTTTTCAAAATATTTTCAGCTCCAAGAAGGCAGACTGTCTTCACCACATAAAGAGTTTGACTTGAGGATTTGGACAACAGTGCAGGTAGTGAACATAAACTTCCACTGTACCCGCATACAGAGGAGGAGGAGGTTACAATCAATGCATGATTGAATGACATTCTTAAGAAGGGTTGGATCTTCAAAGAAACTTCCCTGATTGCCTCCACCATTGTCTTTTCCAAGAAAGCTGATGGTTCCCTTTATCTGTGTGTGGATTACGGTCATTTTAATAAAATCATGGTCCACAATCCCTACCCTTTGCCTTTGGAACAAACAATCGGGCAAGCAACTTCCAAATCAAGTGTTTTCAAAACTCGATCTTGTTAATGCCTTCTATCATATTTGGGTAAATGAAGGTCAAAAATGGCTTACCATAATCTGTATGAAATGAGGCATCTTCCAATTTTGAGTGATGCCTTTCTGGGATAAAGAATGCGTCAGCCACATTCCAAAGGATGATTGATAGTGAGCTGGGAAATCTATGATTTACCTGTGCAGTTGCATACATTGATAATATATCGGTACACTCTCCTACCCCTAAAAAACACTTGTAGGACCTGGAGGCGGTAATGGCTGCCTTACATAAACTGGGCCTGTTCGTTAAGTCCTCAAATTGCAAGTTTTACAGGTAGGAGGTTACTTTTCTGGTAAATCTCATCTTAAAAGATGGGTACGCCATTCCTCCCAACAAAATAGATGCCATCTGCAAATGGCCAACCCCAATGACCTAAAAGCAATTAAGAGGCTTTTTATGTGATCATCTTCTTAAAAAATTCTAATGCCTTATCCCAGTTAGCCGCTCCACTTCACCAACTCACAGGTAAGAATGTTCCCTTTTATTAGGCGCCCAAGAGCCAGCATGCATTTGAGTCAATTAAAGAGGTGTTCTTACCACCTCCCGACTTTAAACACATGGATTCCTCCAAACACTACGTTGTAGAAATGTGAAGCCTCATCAGTAGCAGTGGGGGCTGTCCTGCTTCAGGAGCATGATGGGTTGGAACATCTTGTCACCTATTTTTCCGCATTTTTCTTCCACTAAACAGTCCTGGGCCTTCTACAATAAGGTATTGGAAGCCGTAGCATGGGCTTTGACCCATTGGCTGTATCTCTTACATGGTGCTCAGTAAGAGCTAACAGTGCGCATGGATCACCAAGCCCTTCTTTATTTTTACAAGCCACAGAAGTTGGCACACCGGCAGCCTCTGACCTACTGGATTTGTGTAGTTTCAATCTCAAGTATGAATTCGTAAAAGAAGCTCTGAATGTCCTTCCCAACTTTTTATAGTCGTAACCCTGCAAATTGCCTTGCCAAATCAGGTGAGGCGGATCTGGTCACAGTCATTCTCCCACCCAAATCTTATTTATCGTATCTTCCATGGCTTTTGCAGTAGACTTATCTCCTGAAGCGCCTTTAATCTCTCGAGTTTTAGCAACCCAAACGGCCTGTGCAGAAGGCGTGGAAGTTCTAGAGTGGTTGTCTCCCCCTGCTACAAAACATTCCCTATATTACTTGGCTGATCGCCTCATTCAATTTTTGGTTATGGGTTTGGGTCCCCCTTCTTTGAGCTGAATTTGTTTCAGTCCTATCATGATCCACTTGCGGTTGGACATCCTGGAATTAAAAAGTGTATTGATTTAATTAAACATACCTATAATTTGGCGGGTTTGTTAAAAAATTTTCTGGCCTGGATTGCAGACTGTGTGACTTGAGTGCAGGCAAAGTCAGACGAGTCAGGAAGAAATGGTCTCCTATGCCCCATACAACAGGTAATGGGTCTATGGACAATGGTGTCCAGGGATTTTATCATTGAACTCCCCTGTTCCAATGGGTTCACAGTGGGGATAGTGGTGGTCAATTGATTCACAAAAAACTCCCTTTTCATTCCATGCTTTTCTATTATTACCTCAGAGGAAACTGTCCATCTCTTTATACGCCATGAGTTCTATATGTTCATTTTTACACAAGGTATTGTCAGCGACCATGGGCCCCAGTTTACGGCGCAGTTCTGGAATGAGCTTATGTCAATATTGAAAATCACACCCTGTCATTCTACAGAGTATCATCCCCAGTCCAATGGATAAACTGAACGGGTTTCTATTCTGGAACAGTACTTGAGTTGCTATGCTGCAGCCATACAGGATACCTGGTCTGATAACCTTCCCCTTGCTCAGTTTGCATATAATAACGTAACTCACGCCTCCATGGGCTTTCTTCATATGAAGCCACCTTAGGGTACAACCCCTCATCTTAAGTCAGTATATGCTTTTGCTAGAGGTTCCAGCTGCCGCAGATAATGCCGAGCATATCCAGACCACCTAGTCCTTGGTTTGGGAGCATCTTACCAAGGCTATAAGTGACTAAAAATGGTTCACAAATTGAACGCATCCAGAACATAGAATAGTGGAGGGTTCATATGTTATGCTCAACACGCGCCATTTGCAGATGCAGGTGCCCTCTCAGAAGTTTAAAAAGTAAGCGTTTGGGTCCTCAGTTTGTGGAGAAGGATTTAGTAATGGCGCTTTCTAATTGAGGTTTCCACCTCACTGGAAGCAACGTTCAGTCTTCCATGTATCTCATCTGTCCCCATTTAAGGGGCAATCCTCAGTCCCAGATCTGATAGTGATTGAGGGAGCAGAGGATGCTGAAGTTGAGGAAATTTTGAAATCCTGCAGATCTTAATGATCTTTTCACTCTCTTGTCACTTGGAAGGGCTATCTAGCCTATAAGAACAGTTGGGGTAGAGCTCAAGATTGTACAAACTGCTTGGAGCTGATCAAGGCTTTCCAAGCCACCCACCCAGAAGCTCCTCGTCCTCCCCAAAAGATTGCTACTTTGATGGCGATTAAGCTGCTGAAAGCCCACAAAGATGTGGGCCTTACCCAGTTCTCTGGTGGTAGCGCCCCCCCCCATTTGGCAAAAGGGAAAGGTAATGTAAGTCCGTGAGAGCGTCCCCTTTGCTAGACTGGGTGATGTTCTATTACCCACTTAAAAGGGTTCAAAGAGGGAAACTGTACCTCTCATCTCAAAGGGTGATCTCGCCCATGTGGTAGATGAGCGTTGGGTAATGGCCCTCCCTCTGAAGGTTCCTCCAACTGTCCCTAAAATTCCCTCAACCAAATTAGTACAGCAAATCGAGGATATTTGCATCAAAATAATCAGAAGCTGTCACCCTCATGGGCTAGAAAGTTCTTATGAAGTTGATGACACCAAGCCCACAAAATCTAGGTCCAAAAGCAATAAACCCTTGGTAACAAATCCAGATGGACTTGCACATTCATTAATGCATAATCAAGTGTCAAATCCTCAGCAAAACTCCTCAATGGCATTGGGCTATTGAAAAATGTTGTCATCAGGTCAAATCCTGTTTCAAAACCTCTGTAGACAAAGCCTGACAGTCATGTACCTCTTAACCAGACTGTGTCCAGTGATGAATCCTAGGTCAAAATCATCAATGGCATTGGGTCATTGGGTAATGTTGTTGCCAATTTAAAACTCCCCTCAAAAACATTGGGGAAAAAGCCTGATGGGCATGTACTTCTATTGTCAGATGTTGCCAATATATTGAAACCCTCTTCTTAAAAGTCAGAATCATTTTTTGATGCAACTTTCTTGGTCAAAGGGATGCCAAAGCAACTGGGTACGGGCAGGTTGGATATCCCAAACCCATTCCTGACCATTTGGGACTACCCCTATGTGGGGTGGCCTTGGGATATCACTGTTTCCAATTGGGTGAGACGCCATCACATTAACCATCAGAAACACAGTGAAATCATAAGTTGGGCATCTGAGATGGAATTGACAGTGACTTGGCCCACTGCTGCTCCTTCAAAGTCAGTTCAGATTGAATTTGTTTTCCCCCTCCCTCTAAAGTTTGCCAGGTTAGGTTAAATCTTGATGGCCCCAACCCCACACTTTACCAAGTTATTCCCCAAAATGACTGTCTATTTAAGAAGTCATAATACATTGGGTAAATTGACATTCAATTCTCTTAAATTTACAATTCATTAAAAATCTCCCCAAATTCTCAATTTTTGATTTTTTTTAAATTCTTCCTTGCCAAGCTCCCTATGGCACTAACCCCGTGGCCCTTCAGGCCCTACATTAGCTGGACAATACCAGTCATGATTGTAAATATAGCTCCAACTGTATCCAACTGGACTCATTGTATAAGAAACTTTTGGGTATTCAACCCTATTGTTGAGGCCCTTCACCAGTAGGATGTCAAAGTCCTGTGGGCTTATTTGTCACCACTTTAAGCAAAAATTTGCACCTTTGCCTCTGTTTTTGTTTCAAACCTCCCACGGATTATCCCAAAACAGTAAATCCAATTGTTCAACTCCCTGAAGCAAGGTCCACTGGGTAAGGAGTTGCAATAGCCTGGTTCCTTGCTGGGTTTCTTTTTATGTTTGTTATTTATTGTAAATCAATCATCACACATCTTTCCACACAAGCCAATATTGTCCAAGTGGCAATGCCTAAGGCATTCTGGCTTGCTTTTTGGGTGCTTATGCATCCCAACTGGCAGTACAGTTTAAACTTTCTATGCCATCTCCCTAACATGCATCCTCTATTTATTATAATACATAAGCAATATATAAGCTATAAAATGATTGATTGTGGTGATATTGCTTGTTCCAAAAAATAGGCCATGTTTGGTAAATTAATTGTCATTGATTGATATTCAGAAAGTTTCTTCAATAAGCTAAGGTTGACCAAAAATGTAAAAGGATTAATCCCTTGAGACTTTATAAAATTGAGCTTCTCAGACATAATAAGATATAAAATATTTTATAGGATGATTCATTCTAGTAAGGGCCTTTATATTTCCCATAGGTTGATTAGGCATATATAATAAATATTTATAAACCCATTATTTTTTCTTAGAGTGTGGATATTCAAATATCTGATTATTTAGCTATTCTTAAAATTAATACTACAAATATAATATAAACTTTACTTCTTTAAAGCTGACCAATGAAATAATGATACTGGTAAATGGTTTTTACCAATAGTAAAGTAAAAAGTAAAAGTATCAAGCAGCTTTATTTGAATACAATACTTTAAAGTTTAGAATTTTCCAGTTCTAAATAAAATACTACAACTACAATATACTTATATCTTTAGGCAGCAACTATCTGAAAAGCAACTGTTTTATATAATGGCATTTGTAATGTGCTTTGAAGAAGTTTTTGTTAGCCTATTCATTTTTCATTATAAGTTTAAAGCTAAGAATATGCACTATAGGAAGGTACACATTGTTCAACGTAAGAAAAACTAATTAAAATACAGTGTTTAAGCAACTGATTTACTTGTAATCAATTAAATTGAAAAGGAGATGGTTATATAAACCTTTGGTTTGTCTCTTTGAAAGGTTTCCAAACTGCAACATAAGATATCTATAGTATATGATATTAGTTTTTACTTTTATCTATAGTAAAAATATACTGACACACTTGGTACACAAAAGCTTTCAAAATATATTATGATACACATACTTTTTTATTGCATCTTCTGCAACACCTTAGCAAGGCACGGGTATGCAGCTATTGATTTCATAAGAGAAAATATTATTTATACTTTATATGGAATATTGTAATGTTTATTCGAGGCAAGCTGACTAGGGGACGGACATTACCGCCAGGAACAGTATAATATGATCCATTTATCCTTATTTTTTGCTATAAAAACATTAAATTTAATTTTTAACGTATATTTGATGCTATAAAAACATTAAATGCTATTTAATTTTTAACGTATATTAATATTAATAATATTTATAAACTCAATCGTTTTAACTTATCCAGTTCGCCCGAGTTATCCGAAAATTTGCCTATCGCACGATCCCAATAGAAGCGAATTAGTCGTAACTAGCCGTTTACCCGTGCTTCGCTACGGTGTCTATAAAATTAAAGATTTTCAATCTATTAATTTAGATTTTATATTATGGACAAACAAAACCACTCAGCGAAATCCAATTGCTCAATCGAATCAACCAAAAAACACCAACCACTTAGGCAAACCTAACTGAAATTATCAAAACAACCAATAACTAATCACCCCTCAAAGCTAAACTGTGTCCTATCGATTCAAACAAAAGCCATCAACCACTCGGCCAAATAAAAAAAATGATTTAGAGCTTTTACCTTATGGTAAAAAGCTTAAGTGCATGATATTTCTTTCACCCACCAGGTAAGTGTACCATTATTATGGGTAATGACTAACTAATTGTTCATACTATGCCAATATTGTGCCTTTCCAGAAAGTAAAATACATTATCATGCTCTTAAGATTTTGAATATATATAATATCGATCGGTTGATTTAATTGGCCAATCTATAATAAAATTACTGATCGCCATCTACTATAATTCATTTTAAATCTATTAAATCTAGTCAATTTTATTGGTCAACCTATGCAAAAACAATCCACACCTATAATCATTTAAGCTCATCAGGTATGATCTCATACTTTGAACTTACCCCCAGCCATAGGACATATATCATATCAAAAACCTATCGAATCAATCAACTAACACCAACCTGCTACCCGAAACAGCTCTTTATACTTAAAATCATTGAGCAAGTGGCATATCTTCCAAACTACTAAATCAACTTCGACTTAACTTGCCAAAAGTATTTTATTAATTGGGTGAACCAAATTAAGCAGGTTTTTAAAATTTATAAACCTAACATCCAGATACCCATGCTTCGCTACAGTATTTAAAGTTTATCAGATGATAAGCCCACATTGTAGCCTATAGGCTGTGCCAGCACTACTCTCGAGCCACTCGGACTAACAGCTTCGCTGTTGCCCTCGTGGCTGGTGAGCTGATTATCCTAACTACTTAATCTACTTAAACTCTAATACTGATTTTTGTTGAGTTTCATATGAGTAATTTGGTGAATTATTAGATAATATTCACCAATTCTCACCCACTCACCCAAATAAATTAAACTTATCAGACTTGATTAGCTTCAGATGAGCAAATTGGTGAATTATTAGATAATATTCGCCAATTCTCACCAACTCACCCAAATAGATTGAACCTATCATACTCGATAATTTCAGATTTGATCTTATTTGCCAATTCTCACCCACTCACCAAAATAGATTAAACTTATCTGACTCGATTAGCTTCAGGTGAGCAATAGGTGAATTATTCAATGGTATTTGTCAACCTTCACCCACTCGCCAAATAGATTGAACCCATCAGGCTCAATAATTTCAGATTCGATAAGATTCGCCAATTTTCACCCACTCACCCTAATAGATTGACCCTATCAGACTCGAAGGTTTCAGATGTCAGTCAGTCAATCAGTAAGTGAGTGAGTGAATGTGTTTTGTTAAGTAGATGTCTGGATTGGGTCCAAATGTAAACTATAAGCAACTTAGAATATACAGTGCTGAGTATATATATATATATATAGCCATGTTTTAATAGTTATTCTGCTATTCGGGGTGGAGACATATCCAACAAATCAAAGATCATAAAAATCGGTCCGGCCGTTCTTGAGTTATAAATGGCGTAACTAACACGACTTTGTTTTATATATATAGATGTTGCCTTAATAGTAAGCCAATTGCTGAGTTTTATTATAAAAAACCAATTGATTTGCTCTTTAAATTTACGGTGCTAATGGAGTAAGGTGAACTCCCACCTTAACCCTTTTAATGATTTGACGCATATAGGCGTCCAAAAATAGGGGTTTGTGTAAATCTAAAACGCATATATGCGTCCAAAAAATGAGGGTTATATAGATTTATTCAAAATTTATTGGATATTTATGTTGCAGACAAGACCAAAATAATTACAAAAAGTGTAAGCGCCATCTACAAATTTTTTGTTAAATTTAAGGGCCACAAAAAGAGGATTTTTTGAAAATCATTGAAAGGGTTAATATAAAACTTGTTTCGTGTTTACGGTATCTTTTAAGCCTAGTTAGGTTTCAATGAACTTAATCTTTTCAGAAACGAGAAAAAGATTGGACTGTATTAAAAGGAGGTTAAGAGGCGACATGATTGGACACTGTAACAATTAACCAAATGCGAAGCGACTAATTGGTTTCACCGAATTGTTCCAGATTCAAGTTTTAGGGGTTCGTTATATATTTTAAAATCCTGTTTGTAAACCATCAGTTTAAAATTGAGTGGATAATTGTCTAAGGTGACTTATTCAACCATGACTAAGATAGTTTTAGCTGTGCAAATTCCCAATCATAATATTGTTTATAAAGTTATTTAAAGCCTATGCTTTAATCATCTGACATTTAAAGTAGTGGTGAAAGAGCATTGCATTTAAGTTAACGGCGGGGTAGATTTTGCCATTTTAAACAAATGTAGCGCCCATTCCTCCATCACTTAAATAATGTGGCACCATTTGTCAAACTATGATTGGTTAGTAAAAGGCAAAGTACTATTTAAAGTGGCCAAGTTGGCTAGATCATTAATGGAGTCCATTTCAGCTGCACGCGAGTACTCGGCGGAAATCAAAGTGACCAGCCGCAAACCAAAAACTGTACGCTTCTCCAGGTTTCGTGTTGAATTTATTACCTTCTGTTCTAATGAATATGACCGCACCCCTATCCTATCAACTAATCACAATCTCGTCACAAATAATCTCAACAAAATATCCGCTAGTTCCCCATAAAACGTGATTATTAAACATCTATATCAGGTGAACGTCTGTATCTCTCCGGTTTCCTTGGACACAATGAGGGGCGATACCACACCATATAATTACTTGCAACTGAGAGAATCAAAAATAACAAAACTCACATAGGTCTATAAAAGTAATTCTTAGAATACAAAATTGATAGCAGGAGGAATATCATGAGGCATTAGAATAAAATAAGCAGCTGAAAATGTGCAAATGGATAAACTATCAAGAGACAACAATTGGAGGACTCAGAACCAGGAAGGGTCTCAAGGAGGAGAATGCAAGGTGCGCCTTCAGTCAAATGAGGTATATGATTAACATCAGAAAGAAGCCACCATAAACTATTGGAAAACTCTTCAAAGGTTCCAGCCGCGAGGACTGCTAATAGTGAAATCAACGATATAATAAAATTGGTAAGTTGAACTAAACTTTTTAAAAATTAGTGAAATAAACCAGCAGTGAAACTAGTGCAGGGGCTATAATTTTAAGGGTTTACAGGAAGGCCATTCATTGCATTAACTATCAGTGCTTGGCCATTTTGAAAAGCCCAATGAGCATTCCCTGGTCAAAGAGCACATATTTAATATTTTGATTGGCCCTTTCACTTTGTCTTAATTTCAAGCAAATGAGTGTTCCCTGGTTCAAAATCACAAGTTTTATATATTAGAAAGCTCTGTATTTCAAAACCAAGCATTTTGACCTATCCTCATTAACCCTATCAATGATTTTAAAAAAAACCTGTTTTTTGGCCCTTAAATTTAGAAAAAATTGCAGATGTTTATACTTTTTGTAATTATTTTGGTTTTGTCTGCAACATAAATACTCAATATATTTTTAAATAAATAGATATAACCCTCATTTTTTGAATGAATATATGTGTTTTTAGATTTACACAACCCTCATTTTTGGATGCATGTATGCGTTTTTAGATTTACACAAACTCCTATTTTTGGACGCATATATGAGTCAAACCATTGAAAGGGTCAACTTAAAATTTTGAATACAAATTGGACCGTGTTGAAATTATTTTCTCTTTTATAATTGAGCAATTCTTAGGATTTTGCATAAAGTTACTTTTGAACTGTCTATAATTAATGTTGCCGAGGTTGGTAATGGTAACCAACTTATCTGCATAAGACCTGAATCCTTATTGCTTAGGTCAATATACCAAGAAATTATGTTAGTATTCCTGACAAACTCTTTCATTTTGATTTGATCAAATTAACCCTTTTGCTCCTACATACTTATATATTTTATAAGCTCCTCTAATGTAAATAAAATCTTAATCTTATTTTTTATTTTATTCGGTGGGCCGATCTAGGGACGATACCGCACCAATCAAGGGAAATCGAATGAATGGGAAAGGAGGATAAAATCCGGAAAACCTCCACGCGCGGCGTATGATAGGCCAGGAACTCCATGGACCGCCTTTGCTATTCGCTACCTCGGTTCGGGGCATTGGTGCGCAACGCCAACACAGTCATAATTGTCCCCTACCCAAAGTTCCAGTACCGGAATCGAACTCGGGGAGGCAGCGTAAAATCTCAATCTTGTGCAGGTTTATCTTGTAATCTAATTTAAGCAATGCTTGCAATACAAAAACCACATTTTATTACTCTACTTTTTATACAATCTAGTCCCCTGAAATGCCTTAATGTTTATACTGAGCTGAAATCTTTAAATTAATATAGAAGTAATTAAACTTCCAATATATATTTCTTGTAGCTTTTTTCTTCTTGATACTGATTAACACTGAATCTAAATTATAAAAATATCAAAATATTAAAGCATATGAAACCCAGGTAACTATATAGGCTATATCTAATCGCATGATTAAAATTTAAATTAGCCTTTTTTGATTAATGATTCATGTCTTCAATTAAATTATTTCTATATTTTACCAAAATCTCATACAGTATTCTCCCTTCCTTGGTACCATGTTTCAACTTTTTGCCAAATCCAATATTACTATAAAATCATTTTAATATATTGTTTCATGCGACCATCTAGTACTAAAAAATATATTGTTTCATGCGAAGTTGCTATAAAAATTAATCTACTAGTTTTAAATAATGCCAAACCTACCATTTGTAATTATATTCATACAAGGCTAAGAAAAATAACTTACTATTTCCTTTTTACTTTTGATATTTTATTTTAAATAGAAGTGCACAATCTGAGATTACATAATTAAGGTTAATTTTAATAAGAAGATTTAGCTATACTATCCAGAGCTTTAGCAAAGTTTTGTATGTTTAAAATTTAATCTGTTAAAGGTGTCATGATTTCATTGGTAATATTTCTAATTGATAGATAAAATTGAATAAATGTGAAGGATAAAATAATTTTCTATTTTATATAAAATTCAAATTGAGCCCAATTAAATAGTTTTATAAAAAAGTTAAAAAGTTTCTATATTATGCACAAGAGTTTATGTATATTGATCTTACAAGCAATTTAGATACAAGTAATCCAATATATAGCATTAGAACAAATATCTTTCCAAATATCATCAGAACACTATTTTGATAGATGATCCATCTATTACTGCTATAGTTAGTTAGGTTTATTTATTAATAAGGTCTTAGTTGCCTTAAGACACTAAAACAATGTTCTAATATCAAAGTCTTTCTAGTTTATTGTCAAATTAACATTGAAATTTTATATCTAGTTATATATACAAAAACCTTAAATTTAGACATCTAAAATTTAAACCCCAAGTCTCCTAAAATATCTGTTTGAAATAAATTAGGTACTTTGTCTGAGCTATAAAGTACATATATGAACACATATTATGGAGTGAACTGCCTTAGAAATTTAAGTATTGGAATTTAGTGTATCATAAATGAGTCCTTCAGAAGCCTAGAGAAACATATTGCACAGATAGTCAAGTTTTTTTCTTAGAAACCAGTTTCCTCAGGTTTTTCAGCTTTTAAAAATTACCTTAACTCCTTATTGTTTAAACTACACAAATAATAATGGGTTGCTTGTGTTAAAAAATGCTGTTTCTAATATATATTGATTTACCTCTATAATATGGCTAAAGTTTTTCCTGGAATGTTTTTCCAACTATGTGTCAAGCTTTTTTCATTGATCCATAAAAAATTGGGTAACTGGAAAAAAGTACTCAACTACAAAAACAAGGCAGCCCTATAATTCTCTACTTGATTCTTTGTGTTGCAAGCATAAGCAACTCATATGCCCTATATTGATGAGCAAGTATTATTATGTTAAGAATTATGCCTTTCCCATAGTAGGTGAATAGTAAGGTAATAATTTTGAAAAAGCTCATTATTATTTAAAGGATTTTTTTGTGATTCACAGCCTTGTAAAAGTATGAGGTGTTTATAATAATAAATATATATGTCTGCATAATAAAAATTCTTTCTCTACTGCATATAAATTAGTAGTAACTTATTAACTTGGTAGTAGTTTTTATTCAAAATATTTACTTTATAGAATCTAGAGTTTTCAGTCCCTAGGTTGGCTTACCTCAAATAAAGATTTAGAGTTTATTGCAAATTTCTAGTGATTGATATGTTAAAGATTCTTTTTTATTTAACCAAAAACTTACTTATTAACTCAAAAGAAATTTATCTTATGGTAGCTGAAATCAAGTAATAAATGTTAAGCTTTGACCTGTTTTGAGGAAATTTGACCGTTTGTTTCATTTAATTACTTAAATAGGCTTTAATTTTAAATATTATTTATATTTTATAATCTAATGCTTTATTAGGCCTAAGGTGTCATGGAATCTGATGATTAAAGTAAGACTGGGCTTCCAATCTGGGTGTGTAACAACCCAGTGGAAATCCCAGAATGCCAAGAGCATAGATAATATGAACAGATGTAGGAGGGATCCCCTATTATTCTGGTGAGGGAAATAAAAGTTATTGAACATACCAAAAGCCCCCATAGCAAACCAAATGGCTGTAATGGGGACAACCGCAGGTCTTGCTGGGGAATCCCCCAAGGGTGGGAAAGGTAAGGAGGATACCAATTCTCCTGGGTTTGCACTTGGTGACCTTTGGGCTCCTTTTCCCAACTATCATGGACTGGTTCATCATAATAAAAATTCTGAAAATTATAACAAATTTTCACAATTTTTGAAACACTGATTGGGTTTGCAAATCAAATTAAATTTAATTGATCTGACTATCAGGAGGCCTTGGGCCTCATCTTGCATCCAATGAGAGGTCTTTGGTTGAGTAGAAAGGTCAGATTCATTGCATAATAGCGGATCAATTTAATAAATTGCTTTGAGCTGGATTGGCCCTTAGCAGAATGGCCCAGATGGTCTGGTGCCTGGTCGCCACCTCACAGTTGAGTGGATGGTGGATCCTCACCTCTAAATGTAGAATCACAATTAGCAGAGATGGCTTCACTCCACCCAAATTGTGCTGAACCATCAGCAGATCAGCAAGGTGGATTAGTTTGAATTCTCCAATTATTTTGTGAAGTGGGAGGTAGACCTGAAGCTGGTCCGCTGGGTGCTGAATGGGAAACAGGTCATTTTAAAGAGTTCATTGGATCTGAAAACTCTTCAGAAGCAGTGGATTGGCGTCATAGGCTTTTGGCAAATTCTTTGATCACAATATTAATTTGGTGGACCGCCAGATCAATGGCTTGGAGGGCCCACTTAATGACCATCAGACCTATGATGCATATTGCTGTGTACTTCACTGGGTTAAGTACAAGTGTTTGAAAAGTGATGGAGCTTGTGGAGTAGGTTTGGGTGAAAATAGTTTTAATAAAACTTAAAGGTGAGAATGGACCAACTACTGTTCATTTCAGAGGCAGTTGACTTATATATGCAAAATGGGGAAAAAGGGGGCATGGGTACATTTTTCTTATGCATCAGCAGCTGATGTACTAATGGGTGCTCAGTCTGGGTTTGAGACTTTGTCATCCAGCTTATGCAAAGGTCGTAAAAGCTCTGGCAATGTAATTGTTTGATCCGCCAGGGCGGGACCCTCACTGATCCAAACATAAGCAGATTTACTAGGATTGAAGGGGTGGCCAAATTGGGTTCTTCCAGGATCAATTCTGATGAATTTTTAAAAGATTTTTTTAATTTCCCCAAAAGCAATTTCTGACTCAGATTGGCTTTCCCAGAACTGGAATTTTGGATTCTGTGTTATGGACTGTGTTTTCTGAGTTTGAGCCCATTTTCTTCTTTTCCAAGGAAGTAAAAGATGGCAGAGTGGGGTCCAGTGGGGGAAGGTGCTGTTGATGACTTTTGGCCTATATTACTCTTTACAGACATATTTTATCCTTTCAACCAGAGAAGAAGCAGCTAAATGGGATACTGTGGTGGGGTCTTTTAGGGCCAATGTAGTGACCCAACGTTCATCAACCATATGAACCAAATCCCCCAGTTGATCTAAGGGCTCTACAGGTGGTTAGGTCCCTTCTTCTTCCTAAAAGGGACCTTTTCCTGATTAACCCAAGAAGTTTGAGTCTTTAGACTTACATTATACTCTATTTTTTGAAAGGGAAACATTCTTCCTCCAGACACGTGAAACAGGGCATAGTTTTGTGTCTAGTAGGGAGTTTGATGGCCAAAATCATAGCGATTTTCTTGGGTGAATAAGGGGCTTCAGGATGTGACTCGTGGAACTCAGCTAATAACTCCTTGCAATTCTCACAATCCTTTGCACTTACCCAACTATTTTAATAGGCTGAGTAGTCTTTCCATGCAACCAGGTACTGGACAGACCTCCTGGATTTTCTTGAGGCCAGTATTGCCTTTACTTCTGCCTCTTGAGAGTTTCCCACAATAATAGACTCAGGGGTAGAAGGAAGCTCTTCCTTAAAGGGAGTTAGTTGAGAGATGTGGAAAACATTGTTTTGTTTCAAATGGTCAGGAAGCTTAATGCGGTATGCATCATTACCCAAATCCTTCTCTACTTCAAAAGGACCAGAGCGCTTTCTTGCCAACTTCCTGGAGGAAACCTTCATATTCAAGTGGCGAGTGTCAAGCATAACAATTGAGCCTACAGAGATGTCATGTCCAGGAATTAGTTTTCTATCATCAAACTTCTTATAGTCTTCAATGGCTTTTGATAAGTGTTCTTGGAAAAGCTTTATGGGTATCTCAGATCTTGGTGATCTGGCCCTCTGCTGCGGGGACTACTGAGGTTAAGCATGCTCTAATCTGGAAAGATGGGTTGTAACCCAATGTTGCTTCAAAGGGGGAAAATCCAGTGGAAGTGTGTGTGGCATTGTTGTAGGAAAATTGCGCTAAAGGAAGGTCTGGGGCCATGTGTCCTGGGTGGCTGAGGAGTAACAACGTAAATATTCTTCTAACACTTTATTAACTCTTTCAGTTTGCCCATCCGATTTTGTGGATGATATGCTGTAGACCAGCAAGCTTTGATTTTAAGAAGTCCCAGCAAGGCATTGCAAAACCTGGATGTGAACTGTGGACCACGGTCACTTACAATTTCCGTTGGGAGTCCAACCATGGAGAAGACATGAGTGATGAAGATTGCTGCAGTATCTGCCGCTGTTATAGTAGTGTTGCATGGGATAAATAATGCAAACTTGGTGAACCTGTCCAAAAACACCATTATGGCATCAGACCCCTTGGACATGAAAAGTTCAACAATGAAGTCCACTGAGACAGACGTCCAAGGACCCTCAGCTTATGCAAAGGGTAGAGAAGGCCCTTTTTCTCCTGTGCGGTCTGATATAGAGCGAGCAAAGGTAACACAGCCTGATACCCAAGCCGGGATATTCTTGGAGAGCCCAGCCAATTGTAGGTTCTTTTGACTAACTTGGCACATTTCTTTGAACCAGGATTGCCTACTGTGGGTGGGGTGTGATGCTCTTCAAAAACCTGCATGCGCAGGGTAGGTGAAACCCAAATTCTATCCACAAAAAAGATTATCATATTCTTTAAGGCGTATAGGGACCATTTGCGCTTTTTAGTCTCCAGGTCATTTACCACTTCAATTCCCTCTGAGAAACATAGTTAACTTACTAAAATGCGTTTGCACATGGGTGTTTCTGGAGATATATTGGCGTATGCTACCATGACAAGGCAAGGGAGAGGATCATGGTGGAAGGCACCACTGTGGTGAGCTCAGACAGGTCCTCCTTTGGACTGGGGCTAAGCAGGGTTGCGACTCAACATATCAGGCCGCACATTTTGGGGCTCTTTTATAAACTTTTACTTAAAATTAAAGTTGTAAAGATCCCTGTATATGTGTTCTTGACGGTGAGCAGCTTCTTGGGGTTTCCAATAATACAATAAAGACTTATGGTCAGTGAGTACTGTGACTTCATGATTTGCTCCATGAAGAAGATATCTCCAAAGAGTCAGCGACCATGCCACCGCAGCCAAAGATTTTATCGTAGATAGCCCATGCTTGTTCCATGGAGGTGAATTCCTTGAAGAGTATGCCACTGGTTGCTCCCTCCCTTCATGCTCTTGCAATAGTACCGCTCCCACTGCAACTGCTGAAGCATCACATGACACAATGTATGGCTTGGATGTGTCAGCATGTCTCAGGATTGGCGTTGACAGAAAAACAAATTTGATTGCCTCAAAGGCTTGTTGACACTCCGTTGTTCATTTGAAAGGGACATTCTTCCATGTCAGTGGGTGGAGGGGTGATGCCAACTGGGGAGCGCAGGAGAAAACTTCTTTAGGAAAATCACAGTGCCCAGGAAACTTCTTAGTTGTTTTTGGGTGGTAGGTGTGGCCAGGACTGAATGGCCTCCAGCTTACAGTGGGGGACAGCATAACCATCCTTAAGGGCCAGGTTCTCTAAGAATGGTACTATCTCTCGAAAGAATTCACATTTGGAAGGCTTGACAAAGAGCCCTGCCTTGAAAAGGCAGCCATTACAGCCTCCAAATCCTTGGTGTGATCTTCATAAGTTGGGGAGTGGATTAAGATATCATTGATGTAAGCGACATCACAAGTAAATCTTAGGTCCCCCAGGACAACATTAATCAAATGTTGGAAGGTTGCTGGTGCGTTGTTCAGTCCAAATGGCATCACCTTGAACTAGAATATCCCACGGATTGTCCTAATGGCTGTGAGCCACGCTTGACCCTCCTTGACCCTCACCTGATTAAACGCATTGACCAGGTCCAACTTTGAAAAGACTCGGGATTTAGCAATGGTCTGTACAATGGTTTTTCCAAGGGGAGGGAGAATAGGTCTGGAACTGTAACATTTTTAACATGGCCATAGTCCACACACGGGCTTAGGGTCCCATCCACCTTCTGGGCAAAGACAACTGGTGAGGCAATGGGGGGATTTTTTGACAATCCATCCTGTGTCCAGCATGTCATCAAGCCATATGCCCAGTACCTCGTCTTCTTCCTCCATGTGAGGGTACAATAGGCAGTTGATCTTGACTAGATGCACTTTTAGCTGGAAGATCATATTACAAATGGGGAGAAAGTTGAGCTACAAGTCTCATGTCAAAGACATCCTTATATGGGGATAGGCTGTCTTGAAAATCTTGGGGGATTTCCAAAAGGGGCAGCTCAGAGGAAGAAATTGAGCTGAGAGAGGGCTCTTTTGTGATAGTTTCGATTAGTGAGAATTTCCCACTATATCTTTTATTGGAGAAGGACAAAGTGTTAAGTTTCAGATGGATGTTCACCTGTTGGCGACGCCACCACCCTACCCCCATGATGACAGGGTATAGTTAATAAGGTACCGCTGAAAAGAGATCACAGAAGGCAAATTTTTGGATAAAGAACTGCACTGGACGTTGTACAATATGGCAGGTAAATGATGTAGATGAAGCGCCTAGTATAGAAGGAGAAAGCACTGTGTCCAGGTCTAGAGAGTGTGCCACTCTTGAATCCATAAAGTTGCCTGCTACTCCAGTATCCAGGAGAGCTTGTACTGTGACCTCCCGTACTCCTACTATGAAGGTAATGGGAAACAAGAAACAAGCTTGGTCCTCTTTATAGGTCATGGAAAGAATGAGGGCAGCGGAAACTGGGGTTGGTCCCATAATGAAAAGTTATCCTTTTAGTAACAAATAAGCTACTCTGCTTCTCATAGGATCCCACTGTGAGGTTTTCCTGGTCCCTAGGCAGTATTGGATTGGATGGGTCTACCATTATGTCATTGTTCATCACTTTTGTGGGGGAGGGACTTTCATGGTTACATATGGTGGGTGAGGTTGACTCAGTGAGAGAACTAGGCTCAGTGGTATGCGAATCAGTTTCCTGATTAGGTGCGACATGGGCTTCCACCTGGTCCGTTTTGGGTGGGAGTTAGAATAGGATTACTTAGGTCCAATGTCACGGTCAACTCCTCATCCGCAGAGAAGAGAGGACTCTCCACTGGTGGTATGTTACTCTTCAAAGTAACCTGCGGGTAGGGAGATACCACTGCAACCCCAGGGGAGCGCTTCCCTGGAACCTTGTTCCCAGAAAAGGTAGGAGCGGGTGGTTTGGGCTAGAATGAACTATCTGCGAGGGTGTTTGCCAATGTAAGAGATGTCATTAATGCCACTGATGGTATATTTGCACAGAAGGGGTTTTCCCCACTGAATACATGATGGAAATGCAGCCTCCATGGATACTGGGAGAGGATCCCATGAAGCATTGCTAGCTGCAAAGTCGTCCAATGCTGCTCTGAAAGCTGCCACTACAATGTCCATAGGAATTACAGCCAAATGTACTAATGCTGTGAAGGCCTCTACCAGTGACGGCAAGTCAGGGACCTTCTGGTGGATGGTAAAGAGATGGTAGAGGCGGGACCTTCTAGATTCCGGTGCTTGGAAAGCATCAGATACTAAACTCAATAAGGGAGTGTGATTCCCTATTTTGGTTGCATCCCATAATACTTCTCTGACCCAGCGGCGTGCTTCCCCATCAAGAGCATCTGAGAGAGCCACAGTTATCTGTGCATCGGTGGGAGTGAAAGTTTGGGACCCCCAGCTGCAAAGCGTACATGAAGCTCTGCCAGAGCATCTAGTACCTGTTTGCTACTTCAGGTGATGGGACAGGGGGATTCCCATTATTATTACACTTGCTAAAGGTGCAGCCTGATTTGCTGGTGCTGGATGGATGTTATCTCGGGTCAATAGAAGTTGTTTGCATGCCCTTCAGAAGGAGATGAATGACCAGCAAGAAGAGACTAAGTCGCATAAGGAATGCAAATTCATGGTAGTCAAGTAAGCAACTGCTTTGTCTGATCCTATGAGGAGGGCGGAAAGTGCTGAAGTTATTGGTCAGTCCAAAATGTCATGGAATCTTTTGATTAAAGATAAGACTGGGCTTCCAATCTGGGTGTGTAACAACCCAGTGGAAAGCCCAGAATGCTAATGTCATAGCAGTTCTGAAAAGTTGTAGGAGGGATCCACTATTATTCTGGTGAGGGAAGCAAAAGTTAATGAACATACCAAAGGCCCCATAGCAAACCAAATGGCTGCAATGAAGGCAACTGCGGGTCTTGCTGGGGCATCCCCCAAGGGTGGGAGAGGCAAGGAGGATGACCAATCCTCCTGTGTTTGCAGTTGGTGACCTTTGGGCTCTTTTTCCAAACCATCTTGGACTGGTTCATCATATTAAAAATTCTAAAAATTATAATTTTTTTAACTTTTTTGAAATGCTGATTAGGTTCATAAATCACATTTAATAAAAATTGATCCGACTATTAGGAGGCCTTGGGCCTCATCTTGCATCCATTGAGAGATCTTGGGTTTAGTAGAGAGGTCAGGTTCATTACCATAATGGTGGATCAATCTAATAAATTTCTTTGAGCTGGATTGGCCCTCAGCAGAATGGCCCAGATGGTCGAGTGCCTGGTTGTCACCTTGCAAATTGCATGGATGGCAGATCCTCACCTCCAAACATAGAATCACAATTAGTATAGATGGATTCACTCCACCCAAATTGAGCTGAACCATCAGCAGATCAGAGAGGCAGATTATTCAAATTCTCTGATTATTTTATGAAGTAAGAGGTGGACCTGAAGCTTGTCCACCAGGTGACAATTGTGACAGGTCATTGCAAAGAGTTCAGTGGATCCACAAACTCTTCATAAGCGGCGGATTGACATTTTAGGCTTAAGGAAAATTCTTTGATTGCAATCACTATTTGGTGGGCCACTGGATTGATGGCTTGGAGGGCCCACTCATTGACCATCAGCCCTAGGACGCAGATCGCTGTGTACTTTTCTGGGTTAAGTGAAAGTATTTTGAAAAAGTGATGGAGCTTGTGGAGTAGGTTTGGGTGGAAATAGTTTTGTTAATACTTAAAGGTGAGAATGGACCAATAACTGCTTCTTTCAGAGGCAGTTGCCTTATATATGCAAATGGGGAAAAAGGGGGCCATGGGTACGTTTTTCTTGGGCAGCAGCAGCTTTTGTACTCATGAGTGATCAGCCTGGGTTTGGGTCTTCGTCATCCAGCTTACACAAAGTTGCAAAAGCTCAGGCAATGTAATCATTTGATCCGCCAGGGCGGGACCCTCACTGATCCAAACATAAGCAGATTTACTAGGATTGAAGGGGTGGCCGATTTGGGTTCTGCCAGGGTCTATTCCAACAAATTTTATAAGATTTTAAAAATTACCTGAAAGAAAATTTATGACTCAGATTGGCTTTCCCAGATCCAAATTTTTGGATTCTGTGTTCTGGACTGGGTTTCCAGACTCATGAACCATTTCCTGAGTTTTGAGGCCCATTTTTTTCTTTTCCAAGAAAGTAAAAGGTGGCAGAGTGGGGCCCAGTGGGGTGGAAGGTGCTGTTGATGACTTCTGGCCTGTATTACCTCTTTACAGACCTCTTTTATCCTTTCAACCAGAGAAGCAGCAGCCAAATGGGATACTGTGGTGGGGTCTTTTGGGGCCAATGCAGTGACCCAACGTTCATCAACCACATTATCTGAGTCCCCCAGTTGATCCAAGGGCTCCACAGGGGCATTATGTCCCTTCTTCATTCTAAAATGGACCTTTTCCCGATCTAAGCCAAGAGGTTGTGTCTCTAGACTTACATAAAGACCTCATAATTATCATTACTAGATTTTAAAGCACTGATTGATAACCATTAGTAATGCCAAATTCATGACCTAGTGTAATCTTTTAGGTTACTGCACATGGTTGAGGAGGGCATTAAATTATTGTTAATTATTATGATAAAATTTGGGTAAGTGATGATCTATGAAGACATATATCATTGCTTAATTATTTGCAACCTAACGTACATATCCGCTCAATATTTCTCTATAGAAAGGTACTGTCAACCTTCTCTCAACTCAATTGAAGGCCCTTGGAAACAACATAGACAAGGAAAAATCCCTTCAACTATAATCACAAGAGTTGGATAACTTGACAACAAGTAAACTTCTCTCTTACACTCTTGCACAGGAGATCTTGAAAACGCCACACAACTAGATAAGAGAAACTATCATTCAAATTCTTCTTAGAGGAAATTTTAACAATTGTATTACCATTTAAGTACTATTCTTCTAAAAGTATCTGCTTCTAATAATATCTTTAAGGGATAAATATATGTGGGAAGCGCGCCTAACTCTTCCATTAGCGCCCAATTGTCATGGAAGCAACAAGATAAATTTAGACTGGCCTGCCAATATGAGTGATGAAGCACCCAAGTGACAAGCCCAAATGCCGAGGCACTGCTGCTTGAGCAACTGTTACTAGTACAGGAATGAATTTCGCCAATGAGCACCCATGCAACATAGTTCTGTATAAAAACTTAGTGATGAACCAGGCAAACGTGGCCCTGGGGCACGTGGATTTTCGATAAAATTGGGTTGGAATGGGTGGTTTAAACATCTAATAAGATTAGGTTTATAAAATGGGCTTTTATTGGAAATGTAAAATAGAAAATCAACCGTTGATTTCATCAGTGTATTACAACTGATTAAAATAGATGACTGATTTTAGAATATAGCTTAGAAAAGCTCAGGATTGGGGCCCTCAAGATTTAACCAAACCTGGCTAACTTCGAGTGAGGGACAATAAAGATCAACCTAATTAGATCAACATTGAAAGAGTCAGCAGTGGGCTGAGTCGCTGCCAATTTAGCCACAAATGCCCAAATTGTGGCCTTACCACTTTTAAAACAGTTATCGCAATAGCGTCTCACCTGACAGGCTACAGGAACCTCCAAGGGCCACCCTACATAGGGGCGGTCCCAAGAGGTCAGGAATGGGATCAGGATACTCAAACTGCCCACACATGGTCACTTTGTCATCCATTCAGCTAAGTGAGATTTATGAATCATGATCCTAATATGAGAGGGGAGGGTTCTGAGCTCGAGACAACTTTCAATGATGAACTGACGCCATTAACAAGTTAGCAAAAGATCTGAAATAAGGCACATACATCTTAAAGGGTACAAGCTCATTGGGCTTTGTTTCCATAGTTTTGGAGGTAGATTTTAAATCAACAACATTTTCCATTAACCTGATGCCGTTGGTGAGTTTTGCTGGGGATCTGATACTGGACACATTCTTTTTGGCAGGTACACGCCTGTCGTGCTTATGTTACCAATGTTTTGAAGCTGAATTTGAACTGACAAAATCATTTTACAGTGGCTCAATGCCGCTGGCAAGTATGGCTGCGGATTTGACCCTTGATACTCTATTTCCTGAACGTGCATGCCCGTTGGGCTTCATTGTTGCAAGTTTAAGGTTTTTGGATACATCACTTTAAATTTCTTCAATTCACCATACTGATTCAGCAGAAGAAAATGCAGGACAAGTGGTGGAATCTTTATGTGGATCGCTGTTACCCAACACTTATCTGCCACATGGGCGAGATCACTCTGTGTGACAAGAGGGACAGTTGCCCTCTTAGGACCCTTCTTAGTGGGGAATGGGAACACCGCCCAATCTAGGCAGAGGGGACGCTCCCCCAAACTTAAATTACCCTTCACTTTTGCCAAAGGGGGGCGCCACCACTAAGAATTTATGCGAGAGCCAAATTTTTGTGGGCTTTAGGTAATTTGACACCCATCAAAGCAGTAATCTTTGGGGGAGGATGAGGAGCTTCTGGGTGGGAGGCATGGAAAGCCTTAACAAGCTCCAAGGAGTTTGCGCATTTGTAGGCTCTGACCCAACTGTTCTAATAGGGTGGAAAGCTTTTCCAATTGACAAGGTATTGAACTGGTCAATGAGGACTGTGGGAATCTAGGATGCCCTCCACTTCAGTCTCCTCCGCATCCTCAATCAAATTAGGCTCAGGATCTGAGGAATTTCCCCTTAAACGGGGATAACTGAGACACATGAAAGACTGGGTGTTGCTTCCAGTGAGGCAGTAATTTCAACCAGAAAGTGCTATTACCCAAATCTTCCTCCACCAAGTGAGGACCCAAGCGTTTACTTGCAAACTTATGAAAGAACACCTGCATCCACAAATGTTGCATGTCGAGTATGACATATAACTGACCTTAATTTGTGAGCTGGGAGCTGCTTCCAATCTGAGAACTTCTTGAAGTCACTTATAGCCTTAGTAAGATGCTCCCAAACTAAGGGCTGCATTGCCCAGATATTTTGAGCATGATCAGTGGCAGCTGGTATCTCAGGGCGAAGGCACAGGCCAACTGAGAATGAGGGGTTGTATTCAAGGTTGCTTTGTATGTGGAGAATCCAGTGGAGGCATGCATTCCGTTATTATATACAAACTGAGCGAAGGGGAGGTCATCATCCCAGGTATCCTGAGCAGCAGCTTTATAGCAGTGTAGGTATTGTTCGAAGATCTGAATGACCCGCTCAGTTTGGCCATCAGATTAATGGGTGGTATGTGGTGGAGTGGCAGGGAGTAATCTTCAAGATTTCCAAAAGCTCATTCCAGAATCATGCCATGAACTAGGCCCACGGTTGTAATAATCTCCTGTGGTAGGCCAAACATTGAGAACACATGGCGCATGAAAAGAAAAGCAGTTTTCTCTGAAGTGACAGAGGAGGAACATGGGATAAAGAGAAAATTTGTGAAACATATAACAACCACCATCAGCGCTGCAAACCCATTTGAACACGGAAGTTCAACAATAAAATCCATAGACACTGATGTCCATGGACCCTCTGCCTGTTGTAAGGGATGAAGTAAGCCATTCTTGCCAGACTGGTCCAAGTTGGCCCGCGCACAAGTTACACAATCTAAAATCCATGCTGAGACATCTTTTGACAAGCCCACCCAATTATATGTACACTTGATTAAGTCAAGGCACTTTTTATTCCCTGGAAGGCTGACTGTGGGAGGATTTTGGTGATCCTGAATCACCTTGGCTTGAAAGAGGGGAGGAACCCAAACTCTTGATCAAAATTGAATGAGACCCTCTGTCAAAGAATGTAAGGAATATTTTGTCGCAGGGAGGGGCAACTGCTCCAAAAGGTGCACCATTTGCACAGGCCGTTTGCGCTGCCAAAACTCATAAGATAAAGGGTGCATCCAGAGCTAGGTCCACTGTCAAAACCAAGGGAGGGCAATAAATAAGATTTGGGTAGGAGGGATGACTGTGACCAGGTCTGCCTCATCTACAACCACAGGGCAATGTGTAGTGTTATAACTTATAAAGTCAGGAAGAACATTCAACGCTCCTTTCACAAACTCATATTTGAAGCTAAAACTGCACAAATCCTGGTAAGTTCAGGCCTTCCAGTGTGCCAACTTCTGTGGTTTGCGGAAGTAAAGGAGGGCTTGATGATACACTCAAATGTTAACTTGTGCTGAGCGCCCTGCAAAAGATAACGCCAGCGGGTCAAGGCACATGCCACAGCTGTAAGCTCCTTATTGTAGATGGCCTAGGATTGTTCAGTAAGAGATAACTTTCAGGAAAAATAGGCAACTGGGTGTTCCAACCTCTCGTGCTCCTGAAGCAATACAGCCCCAACAGCAACAGATGACGCATCACATGCTATAACATAGGGCTGGATGGGTCCACATGCTTTAGGATGGAGGGGGTGATAAAAACACCTTTTTAATTGACTCAAGTGCCTGATAGCACTCTGGCGAGCAGCTAAAGGGGACATTCTTACCTGTGAGTGGATGAAGTGGGGCGGCTAACTGGGTCTAGGCAGAGGAGAACTTTTTTAAAGAAATGATAGTGCCCAAGAAGATTCTCAATTGCTTTTGTGTCATTGGAGTTGGCCACTTGCGGATGGCGTCCAGCTTGTTGGGGGGAATGGCGTACCCATCCTTTAAGATGAGATTGCTCAAGAATGTGACTTCCTCTCAATAAAACACACTTTAAAGGCTTGACGAACAGGTTCGCCTTATGTAAGGCCGCTACAACTGCTTCCAAGTCTTTTGCATGTTGTTATGGAGTAGGGGAGTGTACCAAGATATTGTCAATATAAGCAACTGCACAGGTGATCTGGAGATCGCCCATCATACTATCAATCATCCTTTGGAACGTGGCTGGTGCATTCTTTAGCCTAATAGGCATTATCCAAAATTGGAGATGTCCCATTTTGTACAAATTGCAGTAAGCCATTCCTGACCTTCTATAACCTGAACTAGTTGAAGGCATTAACAAGATCAAGTCTTAAGAACACCCACAATTTGACAATTGCTTACCCAATTGTCTGTTCCAAAGTCAAAGGTAGGGATTGTGGATCATGATCTTATTGAGGTGACCATAATCCATGTAAGGACGAAGGAAACCATCAGCTTTCATGGCAAAAACAACGTAAGATGCAACTGGGGAAGTTTCTTTGAAGAGCCAACCCTTAATAAGCGTGTCATCAACCATGTATTAAGGGCAACTTCTCCTCGCTGTATGCGGGTACAGTGGGCAGTTAATGTTAACCACCTGCACCGTAGTTTTGAACCCCAAGTCAAACTCTGTATGAGGGGGAAGATGGTCTGCCATATTAGAGCTTAAAAATATTCTGATAACCCAACGCTTCTGGAAAATCTGATGGGAGGCCCGCAGGTGAAACAGGAGATGTAATTGAACTATGACCTTGAGTTTTAGTGAGTGAATCCAGTAAAGGAAACTCACCCTCCGTCTGACCATTAGAGAATGACACATATTAGACTTAATATGAATCCTTAAATGATTCCAACGCCACCAGCCCACACCCAAAATCACTGGGAACACAAGGTTAGGAATTGCTGAAGAACAATCGCAAAAACTAAACTGATGAACTTAGAAAGGTACTGGTCATTGCACTATATAGGATGGCTGAAAGGCCGGAAAAGTGACCATCACCTTAGGACCCACGTCCAGTCAAGATCAAGCTGGTGGGCCAACTCAAGGCTCATAAAATTACCCGCTGCACCAGTGTCAACCAAGTCATCAAAGGACACCTGGTGTTAATCAATACCAATTTTCATATATAATAAAAAATTAGGCGGAGTTCTGTTTATTGGCAGACATGGTCGAGTTTTCTGATAAGGAAGAGATTGCAACTAAATTAGGAGAAGACACAAGGTTTGCAACTGGGGCAGAAGCTTTATAAGTCAGAGTGCCAGAATATACTAACACGGTCGTGGGGGCCACTGAAACTTTAGAACCAATATGGATACTGATTTGGAGCTGGGATTCAAAACCAAGGCCACCTTGCTGGCTCCTAGCATGAAGATCACATTTTGAGGTGTGGGCTGAATATATATTGAATACACTGGGGATATGAGGCCATAATAAAACTCCTTAACAACCTTACTCATCTGATAGAAGATAACCACTGCTGTGTCCAACTTGATGAAGAGGGTAGAAATGGCTTAAAATAATGGACGGTTGATTTATGTCATGGAAGCAGCAAGATAAATTTAGACTGGCCTGCCAATCTGAGTGCTGAAGCACCCAATTGACAAGCCCAAATGCCATAGGAACTGCTGTTTGAGCAACTATTATTAGAACGGTAACAAAATTTGCCAACAAGTGCTCATGGGCCATAGTTGTTATATAAACCTAGCAACAAACCAGGCAAAACTGGACCCAAGGCCCGCGGGTTTTTGAAAAAATTGGGTTGGAATGGGTTGTTTAAACTTCATAATACGATTAGGTTTTTAAAACGGGATTTTATTGAAAATGTAAATTAGAAAACCAACAATTGATTTCATCAGTGTGCTACGACTGATTAACTAGATGAATGATTTTAAAAAATAGCTTAGAAAAGCTCAGGATTGGAGACCTCAAGATTTAACCTTACCCAGCAAACTTCAAGTGGGGGGAATGAAAACAAACCTGATTAGATAAACATTAAAAGAGTCAGCAGTGAGCTGGGTCGCTGCCAATTTAGGCTCAAATGCCCAAATGTGGCCTTACCACTTTTAAAACAGATAGCGCAATGGCGTCTCACCTGATGGACAATGGGAACCTCCCAGGGCCACCCCACATAGGGGAGGTCCCATGAGGTCAGGAACGGGCTCAGAATACTCAACCTTCCCACACCTAGTTGCTTTGGCATCCATGCAGATAAGTGAGACTATCAAATCATGATCCTAATATGAGAGGGGAGTGTTTGAGCTGAAGAAAACTTTCATTGATGACCTGACGCCATTGGTAAGTTTTGCCAAAGATCTAATATAAGGCACATTCATTTTAAAGGGTACAAGCTCATTGGGCTTTGTTTCCAAAGTTTTGGAGGCAGATTTTAAATAAACAACAACGTTTTCCAATAATTTAGCCATTGGTGAGTTTTGCTGGGGATCTGATACTGGACACATTCTTTTTGGCAGCTAAACGCCTGTAGTTCTTTGTTACCAATGTTTTTGAAGCTGGTTTTGAACTGCCAACATCATTTCCCAGTGGCTCGATGCTGCTGGCAAGTATGGCTGAGGATTTGACCCTTGATACTCCATTTCCTGAACGTGCATGCCAGTCGGGCTTCGTTGTTGTGGGCTTAAGTTTTTAGATATTTCATCTCAAATTTCTTTAAATCGCTGTACTAATTCAGCAGAAGAAATTGCTGGACAAGCGGTGGAATTTTCAGAGGGATGGCTGTTACACAACGCTTGTCTACCACATGGGCGAGATCACTCTGTGTGACAAGAGGGACAGCTGCACTCTTAGGACCCTTCTTAGTGGGGAATGGGAACACCACCCAGTCTAGGCAGAGGGGACGCTCCCCCAGACTTACAAAATGGCCACATCACCCATTGCTAATAGTTTTTCACTTAGGAGCCATATGAAATAATGAATAACTGATCCATCTAGTTGGATTCCACCTCCAACTAGGCCATGACCCCTCCTGGGTTGGATTTCTAAAAAGCGTATCCAGCACCTTTATATAACCTTAGAGATTAATCTTATTAATCTAGCAACCTGCATTGATAATGGGACATTTTACCTATTGATAACAGCCATACAGTTTAAATCAACCCACAATTTTGCTGCCAATATAAGCATTGTTAACGCTTTAGCAACTGCCAATATCCCTTATCAGCTGGCAAAAAACTCAAACAAATTCACAAGATATTTTAGTTGTTAATAATTAATACAGTAATTGAATTCTTGACAATATTGTCATAAATCATCCCTGACAAAAACTTTAATAATCTGGTTGAATTTTATCTGACGAATTAGTAACATTCTATAGAGTTCAAAATAAACAATAGTTACCACTTTGATTATAGATCCTACATCTGCTATAGGTTTTCTCATAAAAAATCAAACCCTAGCGGATAAAACAAATATTTCATTAAAATCCACTAATGCTGGATGATTTGGACTCTACAAAAACCAACACCAAGAAAAATTTGGGATAAATTTCCTCCTCAGCGCTCCACTGACTGATAAGATTAGTTCAACACTTCATTAAACTTAATACTTTCCTAGCACAATACAATGGCAAGATCTTTCCAAAAAACTTTCCTCACATAGTTGCTAACCAAGGGTATCTTTCAAGTGCCTTGTTTATTAACTTCCCAATATTAGATTAGGATTGAGCATCCTTATACAAAATAAAATTTTAATCTTAAATTTTACCTTTGCTTTTAACTTATTTCCTCTATAGTACTATAAATAGTACAGATCTCTTACTTAATAAGCTAATTTATTACAAAATTCTTATCTACTTTTAGTTTATTTACTAGTTATATTTTACTAAAATGTATAAAGACTCATCCAAACATATGAACTTTAATGATATGCCTTCAGATAATTGCACCTCCAGTGATTTCACCCTATCAGCCTGTTGCAAATTTTGCAATCCACAAATTTCATTACTCTGCTAGTATGTAAGTCCAACAATAGGAAGATTTCTGATTCTTGCTCTCTTGCCTTCACTGGCTACCTTCCACTATAATTTGTGGTAAAAAAACTTTAACACAGTTTAGCCAACAACTTCACCATTAAGTCAATTAATTACGTTGGTAGTCCCAAAGCCCTATAATTACCTGGGCATCCCTCACTGTACTTAACAACCCCAGTACACCAGGAGTAGTCTTACTTAGTCCATCGTTTTCAGCTATCCAGTCAGGTAAGACTTCACGGGGGTCTATGTAGGTCAAGGTTTTGGAGTGGTAGTGCCAAACACCCATGGACCTTTTACTACCCTTAGAGGTTAAGGAGATATTCAACTCATTACTGATAAAAGTAAGTGAAAAAGGGGTACTTTATTAGAAGATAAAAGGAGATTTTAATTCACAAATGGTAATTAAATGCTCACTTACAGTTATCCATAGTCTGGAAATTTTTGAATTACACTTCCAATGGGTCAGGTTTTCTCTCAAATTTACTTCAAGTGGATTTTCTAAAAAAGCGATAAATTAAAAAAAACAGGTCATAATTCGACCTAGATCTTTTTTTCTTGAAAGGATGGAATATTTATAGGTTTTGACCTGGTTCATAATCTATCGGTGCTAATTAATTGCTGCGCAATTGAATCTCTAATCAATTGATCAGGATGAGGCTGATCATTCTTATTAACCTTGATTGATTGAAATAAATTAAACTCTTTTTCTGATGAAGCTGGGGGAATTGATGGAGTAGAATCTCTGGAGACAAGAGAATTTGGCGAAATCCTGACACTTCCCCCCTCATGATTCAGTTGTGGAAGAGGGTGAATTCTTAATTACTTAGGGTTAATATGATTGATCATTATGCTGGTATCAACATGAACAATTAAATAATTTTATACTCTTTGAAATATATCTCAATAAGGACCAGACCATTTGGTTCCTAACTTCTCAGTTTGTCCACCAGGCCAAGAGTGTCAATACATAACACAATCTCTGATTTGGTATTCAGGTAATGTGGGTTTATTTTGATTGATTCTTTGAGTCTCTCTTTGAGTAGTTACTTCAATCGATTTTATGGCTTGAGCTTGAAGATGAATAATATCATCTTCCAGATTTCTTAAAATTAGATCATAGATATCTGGTATGCTTTTTTTAAGTATGGCTTGAACACTAGAAGGGACTGAGGGGTCTCGCCCATATAAACACTTAAAAGCGACATCTTGATAATTTGATGATAGCCTATCTAATATGCAAATAAGGCACAGGCAAATAAAATTCCACTGAGATGGATCAGTAGAGACCATCTTTCCTATAATTGAAACTAGAGTTACACGACCTGTTTGATGGCCCCATTTGTGGAGGGATTGTATGGAATGACAAATTGTTGGGCAGTGTTGAATAGCTTAGACAATTCCTGTACAAGTTGCGAGTTAAAATTAGCCCCATTATCTGACATAAGGACCTTAAGACCCATGTTGAGAGATTATGTGTTGGTATAAGAATAGTGCCATAATTTTAGCTGAGGTGGTGGCAATGGAAATGGCCTCAAATCATCTAATTAAATGGTTGACAGCCATAATAATATACTGGTGGACATGTAATCCCGGAGGAATAGGACCTATCACATCAACGCTTACCACTAAAAACGCTTTAGTTGGGGGAATAACTTATGTTGATAGTTGGGTCGGTAATTCCATGACTTCTACAAATAGGACATGAGTCAAGGGTCTCTCAGATGTATTTAGTCATGTTATTCCAAAAATCGGGTTTTTGACCATTCTTGAGTTTTCTTCAACCCACTGTGGCCTACTTGCTATTGTCCTTCCATGACAGCCTGAAATCTTGAGTTTGGATGTAAAAAGGGTAACCACTTGGATTTGACCTTATTATATAAAGCTCCCTCCCAAATCATAGTATCTTTAGTAATAGATTCTAAATTGACTCAATCTTCTTCAGACTCTCAATCCCACAACTTAGGCCGCCCAATGAGGCTGTATAGGCGTTCTTCCTTCTCCACTTCCAAAGTCAGAATAGGAAGTTAGGGCAAACCATCCGCATTCTGATGTTGAGCACCTGAACGATAAACAATGGAAAAATCGTAATTTTTAATCTTAAGGCCCAACTAACCAATCTCTAATCAGGATCCATCATATTCTGCAACCATATTAAAGAAGAACGGTCGGTAATAACAGTAAAATGGTTACCATATAAGGAAGGGATGGAAGTGCTTGATTTCTAGAATTATGGCCAAACACTCCCGCTCAGTTACTCTGTAATTTCGTTCAGCTTTGGGCAAAGTTTTGATATAAAATGCAACGGAAAGGTCCTTCTGCTACTCATTACACTTGATAAAATAATCCCAAAAGCGATATTGCTTGCATCAGTATTTAATAAAAGAGGCTTACCAAATCAAGGATGAATTAAAACAGGTGCCCTAGTCAAGGCAGTTTTCAGAGAATTGAACAACTGTTCCTGAGCTGAACTTCACTCAAAGGGCACTCCTTTTATGTAACAGATGGAATAATGATTCAGCCATATCAGCAAATTTGGGTATAAATTTGACGATAATACCCAACCATACTGAGAAAAACTTAAATATCCTGCAAAGAGGTAGGCGGAGGCATTTTATGGATAGCTTGAATTTTATCTGCAAGGGGTCGAATTCCTTTGGCCAATACTTGATGTCCTAAAACTCCATTTCATTTTGGAAGAATGAACACTTAGATGGTTTAATTTTTAAGGAAGAGCTTTAAATTTGATGCGAAAACTTCATTTAGATGGCCCAAATGTTTGGTAAAGGTTTTGGAAACCATGGTAATATCATCAAGATATACCAGAACACAGTTGAGCTTTTAGTCCTGTAACGAACCATTTATAGCCCTTTGGAAAGTGGCTGGGCGTTGCTCAATCCTTGCGGCTTCCAAGTTGGTTCAAATAGACCTTAACTGGATATGAGGGCACACTTAGCTCAGTCAGCCGAGGATAACTTGATTTGCCAGTATCCACTGGCTAAGTCCATAGCCGAAAAATAAGTTGATCAGCCAACAACCTAAGGGAATCATTGATCCTAGGTAAAGGATAACTGTCTCGTCAAGTAAAAGTGTTCAGTCTACAGTAATCCATAACCACTTGGTGAGAACCATACTACTTAATCAACAGCAATGGAGAAGCCCAAGGGCTATTGGAGGGTTTCAATAGTCCAGCCTCCAATAGTTGTTACAATTCTTTGGTAACCTGGGCTTCTTCTACTTTAGACTTATGATAGGGTTTGGCAAAAATATGAAGGTGATTGCCAGTTTCAACGGAATGCATTACTCCTTTCATCTTAATAAAGTCATAAGTATGCTTAGCAAAAATGTCGGAGTATTCTTCTAATAACTGAAGCACTTATTTCTCTTGCCACTAGTGAGGTTTTTTTCAATAGCAGGCCCACAGTAAGAATTTACTGATCACTTCCCAACCCAAAAGTCTTGTAGACTTCTAAAAGGTTTAACATCATAAATTTGAGATATTTGCAATAACTTGACATAAGCAATTGGGTGATGTTGATCCATTATCTTTGCTCATTGGTAGGGTTTGCCAATAAAACAGATAATGATACTGAATAAACGTAATACAATGTTCCAGGACATGGCAAGACTTCTTTAACAGAAGGGGTGAAAATGCACTGGACTTGTAATAAATGTCCTTTGGAAATCGAAAGATGTATAGAAGTATTTACAATTACCTGCAATTTTGGTGGAATAATTAGATTTTTGGGGGAGAAAATAGGCATCCCCTCTTCGATATCCACCAAGGTAGGAGTAATTTTACCCAAGGGTCACCAACATGGTATTGAATATAATAAGACCTTTTAGACCCTTCCAATAGCTATACTGACGTCATGTATGAGCATGTTAAGACAAAAGTAAGGGAACTATATACCCCAATAGAGATAGTGATGAATTGGGGTAATTAATAATTCCATTGAATTCCCATAAAAATTGAGTCCAAAATAGCAGGTCATAACTCAAGTTATCAAGGAATATGGCAGGGATGGTAAAAGTTAACTTCGCAATTTTTAGTGGAAAGGATGAAAAATCTCTAATTGAGAAAGATTATTTCTGATTTCTTCTTCCTTTTCTTGACTCTACTCAGAAAGTTGAGAAATCCCCTCTTTCCATTCTTGTTGAATTTCCTGGACTCAGTGTGAAAACTGTAAATCAACAAAGCTGGACATCCCATGGTCAAGCTGGAAAGCTGTTGATGTACTTCATTTAAAAAGGTCTGATTATTTATGATGGCATCTTGATTATCTCTACTAAATTCAGATGTGGATTTGAAAAACTCAGTAACATAATTATTCAAGCACTGAAGACCTTTTAGTAAATTGAGCATCCCTTAATAATGCATCCCACAACTAGTAATAGATGGTATAGTGTAGGGTGTACTAGCTGATGCAAGTATTGCTCAGTGCCAATTACTGGCATCTGGGACGTTTGCAACACTTCTCGCAAGATAGAGGGTACAGCATTAGAATGAGATCAGGTGGAACAGATTCCAGGAATTAAGGCTCCCTCCAGCATTTGATTGATAATATATCTTAAAACCTCAGGAGGGATTTGAAAATTTGGTGTAAAGCTTATGTTAGGATTATAAAACTCCAAATTGGCATGGAATTTCAAAGTGCACGGTACTCTTGGGATTTTGTTTCTAGTTGAATGGACCCACCGTAAAATACTGCCTTGCTCATGGTTTTAAGCTTTTTCAGGCAAAAATTGAGAATCCATAGTAGTGACAGATGTGTTCACGCTGCGTAACTCAGAGTGCCCCTGTAGTGAGCACCACTCTGGAAGTTTTGAATTACACTTCCTTTGGGTCAGGTTTTCTCTTAAAGTTACTTTGAGTGGATTCTCCAAAAAAGCGATAAATTAAAGAAACAACAGGTTATAATTTGACCTAATTCTTTATAATTGAAAGGATGGGATATTTATAGGTTTTGACCTGGTTCATAATAGATCAGTGCTATTTAGTTGCTGCGCAATCAAATCTTCAATTAATTGATTGGGATGAGGCTGATCATTCTTATTAACCTTGATAGATTGAGATAAATTAAGCTCTCCTTCTGATGAAGCTGGGGTTTTTGATGTAATAGAATCTCTGGAGACAAGCGAATTCAGCAAAACTAAACACTTGGCATCTTTAACTAGTAAAAACATATAAACTTTAATCATCAGTTGTAGCATTCTCCTGATTTTTAATTAAAAATTATATGTAATACTAAAAATTATTGAGTCTCATCATCATCAATAGTCAGCAACTATAGGGAAAAATCATAGCTCATTGGTAATTTAGCACAATATTCTAAGAAAGGCTAAATATTGAGAGAGTTAAACTTGTCTGACAAATCATATGAGGAGCTACATTGGAAATAAAAAATATGAAAGCCTAAACTCATCAAAACTAGCTTAATAACCAGCAGTTATGTCCAACTAGTTAAAGTAACAAATTTGGAATCTACTAAAAGAACTATAATATAGTTAAATTTCAATACATCATGAGCTTAACCAGATTATGTTCTTCTAAAATAGCCACTGTTACAGAAGCTAAGATATTAAGGGCTGAATGACTATGTTCATTGATACAATGGCAGAGAGGTCATTAATACCACCCCCATCTCCAAAAGGCGTCAGAAAGAAAGAGATTGGTGACATTGGTTGCCACAAAAAATTGATGATAGCTTGTATAAAGCTGGTAACTGGCGCATATTTCCAGAAATTTTTTTGCAGAAGTTTAAGCAATTGTCAGCATAACTTGCAACAAAAACGAAGCCCTCAATTTAACCTAAAAACATGACACTTGCTTCTGGCTAGTCAAGCATCATACTAACAGAGCCACTTGTCGTGAAAAACATTGTTTTTAGTATTGCAATCTACATCATTTGGTACGCTGCTAGTGTGCCAGCCAAAAATATGAAAATTCTGACTCTTGCTCTTTTGTCTTCACTGGCTACCTTTCATAAAATTGCAGCAGCACTCCCCAACACAGAATAGCCAACAACTTTACCCTCAGTCAATTAACTACTTTGGCAGGCCCAAAGCCATAAACCCACCTGAGCGGCATGGCTCTGTCCCCAACAATCTCAGTATGTCAGGTTTAGTTCTCTTAGCCCCTCATTGTCAGCTAGCCAGTCATGCAAGTCCTCATGGGGTTCCTTATATCTCCAGTTACTAGAGTGGCAACGTTGACCATCCACAAATCTTTAACCTACCCTTAGTAGGAAAGAATAAATTCAACTTGAAAGCTCATTGGTGAAATGACTCCATATTTTAAGGAAGGCTGAACCTCAAATTAGTTAAATTTATCTGACCAAACAAATGAGAAACTGCTTTGGAACTGAAAATACTAAATTATAGGCCCATTGAAACTAGCTAAATTAATTAGCAAGTTTACACTAATTACAGCACTAATTTTGAAATCTTCAGAAAGAACCATAGACTTTTAATTTTCCAACACAGCCCAACAATAATCTTTAGCTATATAATTATAAAAGTGACTAAATTTTTTATTGATTTAATATTATTGGGGATGTCCAATTTTTTTTGTTGCTATAAATTACTGCAATTGGCATAGATAAACTTGGCCTTACTATATTATTTTTTTATTTTAAATGAGTCCATAGATATAAAGTGAAGTTAGTAAGTGCTTTAAAACTTATAAGAACTTAAGCGTCAAGCTGGTACCATTTTATGTTTTTAATTATTATGCTAGACTAGCAACATTTAACTATATGTTTCAGATCATAAAGTTATCTTTTTAGTACTAGTGAGGCCCAAACCCAAAGGGGTAAGTCGCAAGTTTTATCTTTGGGTGACAAATAAAACTGAGTTAGAAAATATGCAACATGGAGCTGCAGTGGCGAGCCTAAGAAGCCATATCAGATGGGTAAGGAGTGTGGAGGGGTCATTGTCCAGCGTGGATCTGAGAATAAGTGAAAAGAGCAGACTAAATGAGAGTTTAGGCTTCAAATAGAATATTGCAGAAGGCTGGATAGGGTAAAGTTGGTTTTGTTAAGGATACACGCAGAGTATATTGCCTTAACATAATGGGGAAGCTAACCATTGGCATATTTCTTAAGTTCTAGCACACAATTTGAACTTTACTTTTCTTGTGGTTTTTCATGTAGTAGAAGATGTAAAGCAACAACTTTGTGGCGTTAGCACATATGTGCCTTCAGCAAATGTGAGATCAAGAATTTCATCTCTGTCCTCCTCAGGGAAGTTTCAAGAAAGTTGGATAGGAGATATCGTTGACTAGTTGATCCATTCCATGAGGAGGGCCTGGCGGAGGAGATTGTTTGTGGGGTAGCAAATTCTTCAACAGAGAGCTGATGGTGGTACTTGTAAATAGGGAAGCACTTTTAAGGGTTTAGGCAGCAGTGGGGAGTGAGATAAGGAGAAAGATTGAAAAATCTGGAAAATCAAAGTCAGGATTTATGGTATGAGGTCTCTGAGAATCTCCCATTTAAGAGTAAAAAGGATTGAAGATAGGTAAATTGGGGCCGCCAACTGAGGCTGTTTGGCTGAGTGTGGGAGCAGTTGACCCATTAATTACCAACCAAAGTAATTAATTGGAGTTGGAGTGATAATATGTTCCTGAAAAGTCTATGAATATTGTGATTGGTTAGCACGCTCAGAAGGAGCCGCAATCACAGCAGTAAATGGAGGGAGAGTGATGGTAAAACCCATCAGAAAATCTTACCAGAGTAGCAGCTGGGCTGATGCTGGATGGAGGAGGGGCGGAAGATACAGCAGCAATGAGGGAAGCGCACTTGAACTTTGAGTGATCTAAACCAAAGCACAATGTTAGATAGTGCATTATTATTAACATTTCTCAGAAAGGTTTTCAGGGGTAGACAAGATCACAGTGCCTGAGATCTGCCATGTGATTATCACAGTGGAAGAGGCGAATTATTGTAAAGGCGCGAGGCCCTGAAAGGCTTTTGGCTTCATTTTGGCCCAAAAACTGCTGGATAGAATTGACGCCATAAGCAGCCATACCCTCCAGGAGCTTGTGGTAGAGCTTCTCAGGTGAGTGATGGGTGGGCAAGTTGACTAACTGAACCACCAAAGTGGCTTAAGCTAGCAACTGAAAGCAAGTAGTAGATTAGATACCTTATATAAACTAGCGTCATCATCACTGAGACCATGATGTGTGCTTCACAAGAAAAGTCAAGGACAAAGTACTCTTAGAAGAAGAATTAATTAAATCTAGGGGCTTAAACACCTCCAGGAAGTCGTAAGGTGGCTGTCTATATTCTGAAGGGGATAAAGCAACCGGAGGGATTTAGGAGGTTAATGGAGACAGCCTGGGGGTGGTTTTTGGGTTTCTCTGAATTTTAAGGATAGGTCCTATAAAAGCTACAAAGTTATTAGTTTTAGGTAGCTCCAGTGGAATCTTTTAGAGTTATCTTTTTTTTAAAGAAATTTCAACAAAATTAGCGTCATCAAGGCAATATCTGTTTATGTGAACAGGCAGAAATATCTGTATTAAAAAGGCAGAATCTCTTGGTGGAATTAAGAATCGTCACCAAGGCAAATCTCTGCTATGTGAGCAAAGTCTCTGCTTAATGCGCAGAAAATCTCTAGTTAAAAACTAGGCCAAAGTAAATGATGAAAAATGCATTAGATCAATAATAACTTTATTAAGAAATAAATGGTACTCTAAATAGTACCAGAATAGAATCAAGAATAACATAAAAGAAAAGAGGGGGATATTCCAAATTAGGAGATAGGCACATACAACTTACAAGGATGGAAGTATATTCAGGAATGTAGGAGGTAAAGGCACAGTAAAGATTCAGAGTTGGAGTAGATCAGGCTTCATCATTGAGAGCTGGGCTGAGATAATGGTAACACAGTTAAGTGGTTTCCATTATCTGCCATAGTGAAGCCAATAAATAGAAAGGTATAATAGGTGACATAAGTTTTTACAGGGGTGAATAGAGGAGCTACAAATGTAATATGACTTTATGTTTTATATCAAGATTATAATATGTTGTTTTGGGTGCTCTTCCCTATATTATTGGCCATTGGAGCATTCTTGCGGCAAAACATCCCAGATTTGTTTAACTTTAGAATTGGTGTTATTACTTTTCTTTCTCGTTGCAATCACTATTGCAGCCTATTCAATTCAAGACTGAATCTAGTTTGATAATCTCACAGAGGAGATTAGTCTGCGCCCATGTCAGGGAGCAGTTGGGCAAGCAAGGTAAGAGGAGCAGGTGGAAGGCCCGCGACCTCCAACATTTGAAAATGCCCCAGAGAATCTGGCGGAATTGACAAAAATACTAAGAAACTGGCGTTCACTATTTCCCCAGAGATACTCGCATGGCAAGCACGATGCAACCAGTACATCAACACGCCACACTCCCAGCCACTTTTGTCAGTGGAATTTGGAGTCCGCATGTTTCTGGAAATTTAAAAAATGGCCTTATGGGAAAAATTTTGTGAAGATGTACACACAATTTTCCCAACCGCGGTGTACATTGCACCTCACTCCATGTCATGTGGTTGGCTGGACCTAGGTTTTGAAAGCAAAATGGCAGCAGATGAGGCTGCAGCAGTTCGCGTAGTGGTAGACCTCTCCAAAGGGCAATGGGTCATCAAAACTAAATGCATCAGATGGACAAAATCAAACCAAATTTTCCTAACGTTTGACTTTTTGCCTACTATGGTAAAACGTGACAATTTGGAACAACACCTGAAAGATGGTCTCGCCATATATGGTGAAATACAATCTTTCAAAATGCAACGCTTCACGCTGATGCCACACCTGTGCACCAGCAAAGCCATCGCAGTTCTGACCCCAACTGAGGAGATCGCGAAGGACCTAACCCAGATCCTGCACTCCACTTTTATTGATATTGCAGGGCATACCACCCACCCATTCCAGGTGACCGTGGACAGCGCGCCCCCCATTTGCACCCACTGTGACGCATTCGGCCATAAGGCACACACATGCCCCATCAAGGAGGGCGTCACATTCCAAGAGCACCCCTCGGCGGCCATGGCCAGCGGAGAGGCGCACTACAAACCAACCGCAAGCACCAAGGATGCCTTCCCGTGGGGAGCACAAGGCTGCTACCTACTGGTAAAGCCTATCTCCCCACAAGAGTGGAAAAAGGCCAAGCAGGCCCATAGGGCCACGGCCAAGGAAGCGGCCAAAGCCACCACCGCTATCCCACACTCAAACGCCAGGAGGACATGGAGACCTTCGCGGTGGAAGCAACTTGGGAATAAATAAACCAATCAGATTGGGAAGACCATGCCAAGCGGGCCACTCAATCCAAGGATCTGATGGTAGATTCAATCTCACCCAATCGCTGCACCCAAGCTCCAATTGAAACCAACTTGGGACCCATCCCAACTGAAATTTTTTTTTGACCCACTCAATGGTGCACTAAACTCACCCGCACCACAAAAAATTCTTCCGATGTCAGGAAAACAAAAAGCGAAGGCTAAAGCCAATGCGACTCTTTCTGCAAAAATTAACAAAAACTCTGATAGCATTGCTGCTAACACCCACGCTGCTGTGAAGGCCCGCGGGGATCTAGAAGAGGATGGTGGGCCCGGGTGCCCACCTCACACCTTAGGTGTGAGGGGGAAACCTTCACCATAGGGATGTTGAATATCGCTGGACTCAAGGCCTAACCATCCCAGGCTAGGAAACTGAGTTTTTTTACAACACAATTTACCTGTGGATATCCTGGCCATCCAGGAGTCCCACTGTCCATGAGGTTCTGAGGAAGCTTGGAAAACAATGCTCCTCCCATCCCTATCCTTTTGGTCAATGCACTGTGGGGTGCTAATTCATAAAAATAATTTTTTCAAATTTTTATCCTCAGAAACATTCCTAAATGGCTAAGTGCTTGTTGTCACCTTCTCATGGGCTGATGTAGCACACGCAATCATCAACATCTATGCCCCAAATGGTGCATGCGAGCGTTGGGAATTTTTGTCATCAGTCAAATCCCTCCCACTACCCCTAGACTCCTTCAAAGTCAGCGACATAAACTGTTGGCTAAACACACCAATGGACCGGTGGCCTTCCTCACCCCACGCCCCCCAGGGTCATGTGTAGAACTATGCGTTCTAAAGGCCACCCTCAGGTTAATGGATGTGCTGCCATGGCATGCCCCGCTGCTCAAAAACATGACACAGCCCCACATCCACAACGGCCAATTAAGGTCCATGACCTGCATCGACATTATTCTAACGCTGGCAGGATTCCAACCCCACATCTCCCACTTCAAGACAACAAAATTGGAATTCTCCGACTATCGACTGGTCTTGCTAACCTACCACCTACCTGTCATGGCTGCTAAGGCCCCACATTGGTACAAAATCCGCCCCCCCCGAGCTTGGGTCGCCAGGATTTTCCACGTGGGTAGAAGAGGCAACTATGGCAAAAAAGTTTGTTGCACCATTTTGCATGGACCCCATTTTCACATGGGCAACTTTCAAAGATGACACCATCCGCCACTCTCACCATCTCTCCTCCAGACGCTCATGAGCCACATCAGCGGTTATCTCGCGCGCTCTGGCAGAATTGGTACACTTAGAGTCCAGCATCCCAGTTACAGGATACAGCTCTGCATGGGGATGGAAGTGGGCAGAGGCATCTGCCCACCTCAATGCACTCAAAAGACAACACAAACATCGGGTTTGTGTTCAGTACAGGGCCACACGCATCACAAAAGGTGACAAGTGCACCACACATTTCTTTAAAAAATTTTCGTACCACACTAGAGCGTGGCCTGCACACAGGTGCAAAGATCAGATAATTCCATTGCGGATACATCGGCTGAAGTGGCAATTGAAATGCAACAGTATTACTCTGAGTTGTACTGCTCTGACCCAATTCAGCCAGCCAAAGTGGCGGAATTTCTTAACTGAGCCCACATCCGCTCCATTTTCTGATACCCAGAAATAATGAATTTGATTACTCCAAACGAATTATGGACAGCCATTCGCGGTGCACCAAACTGAAAATGCCCAGGCCCAGATGGCATTCCATATGAGTTCTACAAAAAATATCTCAAATATATATCCCCATTTCTGCTCGCCTCACTTAACCAAAGCCTGATGGAAACGCGCCTCCTACCAGGAGGACATGAGGCCTTCACTGTCACACTCTTCAAGATAGGGGATAAGCTAGACTTAGCCAACTGGTGCCCCATTTCTCTAACAAACATAGACACCAAAATTTTAACAAAAATCATGGCTAACCGTTTAGGGACTGTAGCATCTGCCACCATCTCCCCAGAACAATTCAGTTTCATCCCCAGAAGGTCGATTTGGGATAACGTGCACTCTGTGGCTAATGTATGTCAGTCCACAGCCTCTGGGGCACTTGTATTCTTATACCAACAAAAGGCCCATGATAGAGTAAGCTGGGAATACCTCAGGGCCTGCCTCCATCAATTCCGCCTACCCCCTCGCTTCATCAACTGGGTAATGCTGCTCACGGAATCTGCAACAATGGCAGTGCGTGGCCCTGGCTTCTTAACGGAAGTAGTCCGCCCTCAAAGAGGCTTGCGACAAGGGGACCCCCTCAGCCCACTCTTATACAACTTCAGGCTTGACCCACTACTGCGAAATGTGAATGCCCAACTCACTGGGGTCCACGTGCCAGGCCAAGCCCCAGTCAAGATAATGGCGTTCGCAGATGATTGTGTGGTGGGGGTGTCTAATAATCAAGATGCACGCGCGCTTAAAGCTCTCATCCAGGAGTATTCCCAGGTAAGCAACGCGGCACTGAACGCTTCCAAAACCAAAATCATCCTCCTTGGTCGATTTCAGAACTGCTGGACCCCAGCAATTAGTTCCCAACCCAGCCCATCTGCTCGCCCACGTCCTCGCCCTACTAATTCAAAACACACCGCCCCACTGGTTCTCCCCTTCGTGCCACATCCTACCATAGGACCAGTACGCCATCTGGGCGTGTGGATAGAGGCAGGCGGATATGCGTCAGCAGTAATGGAATGCCGTATTCTGGATAACGTGACGAAGCGAATTGCCTCTCTCAGAGCCCACCCTACTTCCCTTACTGGCAGGATTGTTTTAGCCAACTCCATGCTCCTCTCCAAAGTCTGGTTTGGAGCCCATGCCATCTCCTTCTCCCCTAAGCTTCTACAAATCCTTGTTCGCCTTGCTGCAAGGAAGGCTTTGGTTGGGCCACCTGCCACCAGTGCGGCTAGAGGTCATGTTTGGCCCTCAACATCATGGTGGCATGGGCCTACTTGACTTAAAAGCCCATGCCACCAAGATCCTGGGTACATGGATTGCGGCCGTCACCACCCCTACACTCCCCTCCCAACGCTGGTCCCGCGCAGCCCGCTCCAACTTCTCCCACACCTTGGGCCTCAACAATCCATTGAGCCCCACTCCCTGATGAAATACCTCGATTCACATACATCAGCCACAGGTCCTCACGGGACTAAAACCCACTACAACCGAATCCTCCTCTCCATGTGGAGCACTGAGTGGAGAATTCGTATTAGCGGACATACAACCCAAAGAGGCCGCCCCTCTCCTCAGTTCACACAAGAGGTACAGGGGCTACCCATCCATGATGGCGTGATCCCCATTCGACCCCATGTCCTATCCAGGGTGGACTACCTGGACATGATGGACATCCATTACTCCATTGAGACCCAAAAAATATCTGGAAATATGTACACCATCCTCTGTTGCAACCTCAAGTCCGCTCCCATGTGTGGCACTGCCTGAGGCGGGTGTATCGTACAGCTGAGCGCTCTAACGCTTTACACTCATCCTGTGTCATGTGTGGCCAGTATGGAACGATGTTTCACCGCCTGGAGAAGTGCCCTACCTCTAAAGTGATATGGCGCGAAGTTCAACGTCTTCTGGGCCAGGATCAAACGCATCCCTTCAGTCTGTCAAGAGATATGTTCACTCTATCAATGGCCTCCCCCTTCTGCCCTCCCTTCGTGCTTTGGTGGTTGCAATCGCCATGTGGACCATCCACATGATTGTCTTAGATGCTATCTCAGGCTCCACCCCCACCCTCCCAGAAGTGGTACACAGATTCCGGTCTCATTTGGTGGACCACTTTCAAGCGTGGATGTTTGGATACCTCCCACCGCGTCGCTGACAGCTGGTCTCTTCCTGGTTCCCAGTCTGGCTCATCAAATCAGACCCCTTCCTCCACACATGCTCAATTGTGGCTATGGCCCCTTCACACGTTTCCTTCCCCTCCCCATAAGTTGCGTTCCCACTGGTAACAAGAGATAGCATCGCTTCTCTGGGGTGCCTCCCCTGGTACTAAGTTTTGTCTCTTCTGAGTCATATTCAGAAGTGTCCGTCCCATGATTGGCCTTCCCCACAATAAATTAAAAGAATTGGCGTTATTGACCATTTGATGCTATATTATTTAAGGTTAATAGTTTTGGGCCTAATCATGACATGATATTGATTGCTATTTTAATCATAATTACAGACCAAAATTGTCTACTTAATAAACATATTGCGAGCCCAAGGTTGAGGCTTCACACCTACTAGGGCGAATCCCAGCAGTGTTTTGGCATGGATGAAAGATTTCAGTAGGTGGCTCACCACCACACCATGTGGGCAGCAGGCTTCAAACACGTCAACGTATGTGACATGTTTTCTTGATGGCAAAGATAATCATGGACTATAATTACAAAAAAATAAATTTATAAAGTGAATAAAGAGAAAGAGCAATTCATTATAAAGCAGTTTTTTTGCAGCTCTTCTAGAGTATTTTGATGCGTTTATATTTTGCTTTGAATAATCAAATGTCTGATAGATAATCACAAGTAATACACTTAACATAAATAAAAGATCTATGATAAGTACAAATTTTCTTGCTATAATCAGCCTGTACACTTGTCATGGACAATGGTCCACTATTTTAAATATATATCTATCTAGTTTTAATGCTAAATCATCAGTTTTACATCTATATACATTCCTGTTTGACAATTCTAAAAATTATTGAACCTTAATAAAAATGCTGCTTATCTGTAAAGATATAATATTTTTAGGTATTTCATTATTGTTATTTAATCTACATATAAGCACATTTTTTGAATAAGCAAAAAATATACCTAAATGACTAAAATAAGTTTGTGATATATCTAGAAGAGAAGAATTTGTTTACATCTCACTTCTGAGAGATAACCAAATGTTTTAGGGTTTTTAAGTCTATGAGACATCTGTAGTGCGTGCAAACGCACTATTCTGCACAGTTTAAGTTCCTACGGGGAACTCTCAGATCTTTTTAGATCACTAAGCTTTATCCTTGACGTGGTACTATTTGGTTAACTTAGATAGTAGCACTACATGATATCCAATACCTACAATTCATGGTATAGTAAAACTCTACTTCAGAAAAGCTTGAACAGATCTAACTATATATACAAAATAAGGGATTAAGAAGTAACATCACATAAAATAATTAAGGGAGTATTTAAATCTGTTTTCAGTCCATAATATTATTATCCAAACTTTGAATGTACAACTGCCAATAAGTACGATAGAAATAGTGGGTAATGTTATATATATTTATAAATAAATCAATAAGGAACATCTCATGATAATCTAAAAAGGGCTTATAGAATTAAATAACACTCATCTTAGGCTTCATATAATAACCAGGTGCTGATTATATAGCTGAAATAAATAATAGGAGGGTGCTAACACTAAATATCAATGGTTGATACTGGGTTAACATTTTGTTGAAGCAATTCCTGATCTGATTTGTTCTTTAACCATATGCTATGGTGAATTAAATAGAGCGGTTATTTCATCCTATAGTGAGTGGGTGATTCTAATTGATGTGTTACCCTATTCATATGCTTGTGATTCTAGATCAGTAGGATTTTCTCATCGCCTTAAGACTTAACATAGGATCATGTTAAGATTAGGTACAGTGACATGTGCTTAAAGAAAATAATATATGGATATAACTTAGATGAACATATTCAGCATAAAGAATAATTATAATATTAAACTTTGTTTGGGGCTTCACTCATACCAGGGAGAAGCACAACAGCATCTGTCATAATTTATAAGAGGACGTTGCTATCTAAATTCCCAAGATTCAACCATAGAGAACAATTTATCTATAATGGAGAGCCTGCTTTCAAGACAATAGGCTGCAAACAATAGTTAGCTTTGACTCTATCAGGAAAGAGGAAAACTTTTATAGAAAATTTACTAAACAAAAATGAGTTTATAAATCCTTATAGCTCTAATGATACCCTTGTATAGTTCTCACCCTTATTAATTATTGAATATTTGGCCCCAATTATCTAATATTCTTCGCATCATCAATCTTTAACCAGATCTATAAAAATATACCATTTTTAAGCATATTTTATTAAAACTCTACTTAACAATAAATTTTTTAAAAATTTTTAGTACTTAATTACAAAAGAGCCTACTATAATTAATTTTATAGTCTTCTGTATAATTTCCAGCTTGATAATAATTGGTGCTCTTTGCCAGGCCTACCATGTTGAACCAATAAATAAATCCTTATCATTTCAGTTCTTTGATTAGATAATTTACAAATAAACTGGGGCTCACAGCATTACACAATAGGTTGATAATACTCTGATTTAGTATTTTCCATTCATTAAAGAACTGGATATCTAACTGACAAGGAGGTTAATTTGCCTTAGATAAAACGTTATGTCATATTAACTTTTATTGGAAAAAATGGTCCCTTATAATAAGGACCAAATAACTGTCTGAACATTCCTGTCATTCCATATTCTACAGTACCCTTTATTATAATAGATCAATATAAAATATCTTATATTTATTGCAGGGAAGGCCGACCATGGGACAGACACTTCTGAATATGACTCAGACGAGACAAAACTTAGTACCAGGGGAGGCACCCCAGAGAGATGCAATGCTATCTCTTGTTGCCAGCGGGAACGCCACTTATGGGGAGGGGGAGGGAACGTGTGAAGGGGCCGTAGCCACTATTGAGCACGTGTGGAGGAAGGGGTCTGATTTGATGAACCAGACTGGGAACCAGGAGGAGACCAGCTGTCGGCAACACGGTGGGAGATATTGAAACATCCACACTTGAAAGTGGTCCACCAGATGAGACCAGAATCTGTGGACAGCTTAAGGGGGTGGGAATGGAGCCAGCGATGGCATCCAAGACAATCATGTGGATAGTCCACATGGCGATTGCAACCACCAGAGCACGGAGGGAGGGTGGAGGGGGAGGCCATTGATGAAGCAAACATATCTCTTGACAGACTGAAGGGATGCGTTTAATCCTGGCCTAGCAGACGTTGGACTTCGCGCCATATCACTTTAGAGGTGGGGCACTTCTCCAGGCGGTGGAACAGCGTTCCATACTGGCCACACACGACACAGGATGAGTGTAAAGCGTTAGAGCGCTCAGCTGTATGATACACCTGCCTCAGGCAGCGCCACACATGGGAGCGGACTTGAGGCTGCAACAGAGGATGGTGTGCGTATTTCCAGATAGTCTTTTGGGTCTCAGTGGAATAAGGGATGTCCATCATGTCCAGGTAGTCCACCCTGGATAGGACTTGGGGTCGAGTGGGGATCACGCCATCATGGATGGGTAGCCCCTGTACCTCTTGTGTGAACTGAGGAGAGGGGCGGCCTCTTCAGGTTGTATGTCCACTAATACGAATTCTCCACTCTGCACTTCGCATGGAGAGTAGGATTCGTTTGTAGTGGGTTTTAGTTCCGTGAGGACCTGTGGCCGATGTGTGTGATGCGAGGTATTTCATTAGGGAGTGTGGGTTTGATGGATTGTTGAGGCCCAAGGCTCGGGAGAAGTTGGAGTGGGCCACGCGGGACCAGTGTTGGGATGGGAGTGTAGGAGCGGTGATGGCCGCGATCCAAGTGCCCAGGATCTTGGCAGCATGGGCTTTGAAGTCAAGCAGGCCCATGCCACCATGATGATGAGGGCCAAACATGACCTCTAGCCATACTGGTGGAGGGCGGCCTGACCAAAGCCATCCTTGCAGCAAAGCGTACAGGGATTTGAAGAAGCTTGGGGAGAAGGGGATGGCGTGGGCTCCGAACCAGACTTTGGATAGGAGCATAGAGTTGGCAAGAACAACCCTGCCAGTGAGGGTAGTAGGGTGGGCTCTGAGAGAGGCGATTCGCTTCGTCACGTTGTCCAGTATGTGGCACTCCATTACTGCTGACGCGTATCCACCTGCCTCCATCCACACGCCCAGATGGCGTACCGGTCCTATGGTAGGACGTGGCACAAAGGGGAGCACCAGTGGAGCGGTGTGTGTTGAGTTAGTAAGGCGTGGACGTGGGCGAGCAGATGGGCCGGGTTGGGAACTACTTGCTGGGGCCCAGCAGTTCTGAAACCGGCCAAGGAGGATGATTTCGGTTTTGGAGGCGTTCAGTGCCGCGTTGCTTACCTGGGAATACTCCTGGATGAGAGCTTCAAGCGCGCGTGCAGCTTGATTATTAGACACCCCCACCACGCAATCATCTGCAAATGCCATCATCTTGACTGGGGTTTGGCCTGGCACATGGACCCCAGTGAGGTGGGCATTCACATTTCGCAGTAGTGGGTCAAGGCTGAAGTTGTATAAGAGTGGGCTGAGGGGGTCCCCTTGTCGCAGGCCTCTTTGAGGGCAATATAAAATATCTTCATTACCCTTTTAGCATTAGCAGCTAATTTGGATTGAGCTTTTGAGGTTAGTCCACTTACCCTTCATTATTCCTCCAGGTTTTTAAAATGTATTATCATAAAATTTACTAGACATTTGGGGGTAAAATAGTAACTACATCTACATCTTGTGGAGCTTACAATATGGCTTCTCAGGCTTTTGAGATAACCAAGATGCGTGTCAGCCACCATCTCCCAGTGCTCTACTGCACCCCTTTAGCCTCCACCACCACTCTACTGCACCAAAACAGGAGCTTCTAACAAAGCTTAGCCCATAGTAATGACTGACAACCCATGGCCCAAAGTAGTTACAGCAACCTAAAATTGCTGCTTAACCTACAAAACACTTCTTATAAAGCTCTTTTGCAGTGTTGAATTATGATAAAATGAACTCAGACTCAAAAAATGGGGACCTCATGGAGGTCGCCGCTGATCACCCTCAGAAACTTTCCTGCAATGTAGTGGGGGTGTAAGTCCTGGGGAACGTCCCCTGGGCGTTGATTGGGCCATTTTCCCATTCCCAAGTAAGAAGGTACTGAAGATGGTGGCTGTACCCCTTGTTACTCAGGAAATCTCACCCACATGTAGATGAGCGCTGGGTAACAGCTCTTCTGCTTCAGATTCCTCCCCCGTTGCCCACACCCACCTCAGAAGAACTAGTACAGTTTATCAGGGAAATCTGCACCAAGATTTCTGAAATGAAATTGATTTGTCCAAAATTGAGTGGTAATCAGCCAGATGCTCAGATTCCAAGTGGTTGAAAAGGGATGAAGACTGATTTAATGGCCAAAATTGCCAATAGTTTTGATTTGGCTAACACTATTATCAAAAAATCGACCCCCTCCCAAAATTGTTGGGGATCATCCATGATGGGCAGGTAATAGCATCAGACACTATTGATGAGGGTTCAAAGCTCTTTTCTGTCAAATCAGGCGTTGTGCCAACGCAATGCTTTTGATCAAACAAATGGCCCAACAATCTAGCATGGGTGGGTTGGGTATCCCAAACCCATTCCCAACCAATTGGGACCACCCCTACGTGGGGTGGCCCTGGGGGATTCCCAATGCTCGTTGGGCCATATGCCATCATGCTAACCATTAAAAATGTAGCTGAGCCTTGGTTTGGACGTTTGAGGTCAAACTGACAGTGACTCGGCCTGCTGCCAAATTCTTTGATGTCAGTTCCCAGTGAACTTATCTGCCCCATTCCCAAACAATTCTCCAGTTAGGTCAAAATTGAGAGTCTCAATCCCGGTTTGTACCCGCATCAATTGACTACTATTTACTCAGTTGCATCGCACTTAGAAAATTGTTGGTTAATTTTATTCCTTTTCCTTTGCAATAAAATTTTGCCTCAAAACCAATCAATTTTGATTTGTTGATTTCCTTCCGGTCACATTACTGATGGCTTTTCCCTGGTGGCCCATCAGTATGTATACTGAATGGGCTCTATCAGTACTCATGGTCACTATGGCCCCCACCGTCGTAGATTGGATTCAGCGAGCTAGATACTTCTGGCAATTTAACCCAGTTGTTATGAACTTTCATCAACAATATACTGGGAACTTGTGGCCTTATGTCCACCATCTTCAAGCAAGGTTCTGCCCCCTTGTCTTTCCAGTCAAATCAGCCCCATATTCTGGTGAACTTGTTGAAACCATATCTGTGGTTCCGCCCCCTGCAGCAAGACCTCCAGGGTCTGGGGAGGCCCTGATTTGGTTTGTTTTTGGGATCATATTCACTATTGTCTTACACCAAAGTTTCATCATTTCCCAATGCCCGGCTCCATACAACGTCATTTGGTCAGCAATGCCTCTGGCATTCTAGCTTGCTTTTTGGGTGCTTAGGCATTCTGACTGGAAGGCCGGTATAAACTTCTTCTGCCGTTTCCATGACAAGGGAAGCATCCTAGATGTCAAGCAAACAGCTTATTAGATTAAGACTAGGCTTCCAGTTTGGGTGTGTGAATACCTAATGGAGCTCCCAAGATGCCATGGTCACAGAGATTCTATGAATCTGAGGATGGGTGATTTAGTGTTCATGTGATGGAAAAAAATAAAAACATAATGAAGGTCCTTGAGGCAAACCAAATGACTGCGATGGGGCAACCACAGGTCTTGCATGGGTAATCTCCAGAGGTGGGGGAGGCAGTGAGGATGACAACTTCTCAAGATTACGCAGTTTATGGCCTTGGGTATGGCATCTTGGTAACCAGGGAATAAATTGAGCTGTGGATGGTTTTCAGCGGCTTTTTCAGTAAGCAGAATCATGGCCAGAATCACCAAATGGGCGAGATGAGTCAATTTTTATTTGGGTCAGATTTCATTGGGAGCCCAGTAGGGTCCCACAAATATTGTTGTGATTTCAATTTCTGAAAAGGATAAGTAAGTGAATAGAGTGGTGCAAATATTCACCCATGGCCTTGGGTTTGGGCTTTCATGAGGTTTATGCTCTAGATGGCCCAGGCGGACAGAATTCTTAATGGATCACTATTTGATTCTCCTGGCCCGCTGAAGATGTGGTGTGTTGTAATTGGGTTGACCAAACATTTAGATGCGTTATTTGTATACATTCAATTTCATAATTTAACTAGTTTTTAGATAACAGATTTAATGGGGCGCAGTATTTGTTTTGGCCAGTGGCCCTACTGAATTCTTTTACTATTAGTCGAATTCTTTAATCCCTGACAGCACATTTCTCATTCCTTAAATTAATGACTATAAATGCCATGGCCTCAATTACTTTATTGTATCTAAAATTTATTTTTAGCATACTATCCTAGAATTTCCCATGATGGCGTAAAAGCATTGGTAATAGATCCCTTATACTTATTATGGCCATCTTCCAGAAATCCAATTTCATCTGGAATATTATATATTTTTAATGAAATGCTCTGAGCCCTGATTTTTTTATTCTTTGGCCCAATTGGGATAACATGATTTAGTTTACCATTTTTTTGCTTCTTATAACCATTGAAAGCACCAATGAGAATGCCTGGTAGAGGGAGTATATATGAAGAGGATTACTAATTACAAGGGGACCTTTTCTTTGTAGAAGCTGTGAGAGTCTAGCAAGAAGATTACTGGAGCAATCCCTGAAGCCACTGACAGTTATAGTACAGCAGCATGCTCTAATATTTAATTTAATGAAAACCTTTACTATTCTAAATAAGGTTCTTTTGTGTTGTTTTTTATAAAGGCTTTTGTCTTCAAACAGTACCTTGTGGTTATGTGTAGATAACATGTGAGCTTGAAATTGACTCCTCTGCGTTAATTTCAAAAGGGTAAAGTTGACATGCCATTTTGGCTCAGGATAAATGGTCATGCCAAACTAGTGGTAGGTCAGTGGGGAGAATCTGGAATAGGCGGGTGCATATCATGTACAGCAGAAGGGTAACCGCCATCAGTGGCATATTTTTGTATGAAATTGATAATTACTATTGGGTGTCTAATCAATTGAATGGAGAGATCATTAAATGATTATTAAAGCCTTTATAATTACAGCGGCACGTTTTTCAGATCAGCTGTAAAAATTTAAATTGAAAAAGCAGATGGTATCTACAAAAAATTAGGAGCATTGAAGGGTTTATTGAATTTACTAAGTTCAGATGGAAAAAGATCCAACAACAGACCCTAAGGGGGGCTGTTTTCTTGAAAGTGATGAAGAAATTTGGAGAGGGTTTAACTGGATTGGCTCAGGGAGACCAACGTCATACTCTGATTGGCTATTAAAACCTGTGGGTAGAGGGATTATCAAAACCTTGGATTAACTCATAAAATTATTAATATAACCCCTCTCTGGACCAGGGCTTAGACTAGATCAATAGTTCCAACCTGGATCAGGTTTTTTCGGATCAGTCCGTTCACACATCCAGTTCTTCTAGAATTTATTCTGGTTGGTCAAACCAGAAGTTTAGGATTGGGGTCAATTAGGTAGCTTAAACTCAAGCCTCAATCTGTTATCTTATAATGGGTGACCCAAACCAACCTCCCTGACCCATTACAAGGCAATTGGGCCTCATAACAGTTTTGGCTCTTTACAGGGGAGTTATAATTATTGGGACAAGGAATAAAGTGAACCTCTGGGTCTTTTCCAAAGGCCTCTGGATTCCCTAACATCTTTACAAATCCCTTCTTTCATTTTTACCAAGGTAGAGGAGGAAAATGGGGTCAGGTTGGAGGGATCCATTAAGCCAAGGCAGTGACCATCGCTCATCCATTACATGAGCTAGATCACTCAGCTGGAACAGTGGGTTCACTATAGCCTTAAGACTCTTCTAATGTGAGGTCCCTTAACAAGTTATGTGCACAGGTTATCGTTAGCCAATCCAACTATAAGCATACTGTATAGCGCAATTATTCAGTAAACTCACTTTCCTTTAATATAGATAAAACTATCTAAGGAACTAAACAAATAAATAACAATTTCCCAATAAATTTGAATTTAATTTTTGGATCATATAAATAAATTTTTTTATCAAATTACTTTATTCAGGATTCTTTAGGTCACTTGTGATGAGTATCATTGACTATTGTACAAAGAGAATGTGGTAGGAAGTTGGTTTTATTGACTAGGGTTTTAAATGGAAATTCATGAGTGCAAATACAATGCAATCCAAAAGTAAGAAAAAAAATCTAATAGCGTATTTGTAGTTAGATTACATTTTTGATTTGTAAACCATAAATCAAGTCAACAATTATTTATACTTTCTCCCTTGTCTTGATTTACCACTCAATCTTTGATGGAACAGTCATCAGGTTTGTTATAAGGTCATAAAATTTGGCATGAATGCAATCAACTATTATTCTGTCAACCAAGCTTTGAATAGTAAATGCTTCAGCAGCTACTCAGTCATGTACAACGTAGGGTCCTTTTTTATAATATAGATAGCTTGTGTGTCTTAGAAAATTCCAAGGATTGTAGTTAGAAACTATATTGCTGACTGCAAATCTTGCCATTGAGAATCTATGTAAGTCATCTCTCTATTTCTGAATAATTTTTTCTAATCATAACTGCCTCATAATCTTCAATCTGGATTCTAAATAAAGATTTTATCAGCTGATTAAAGTACTCATAGGGTCAAACTTCATCCTCAGCGGTAATGATTAATGCAACAAGGGCGCTAGTTCAGGTTGGTGACATTACATTAGCTGAAAAGGTGAATATCCCATACCACTGTGTTAACTTATATTATAAGCAAAAACAGTGAGTCCAAATATATGGCCAATTGAAAAAAATTGATGACGAACTTCCAAAGAGCTTATACTAATCTACTGTTGCCTCGTTCCACCATTCCATTATTGTCTCAAAGATAAGGGATGTTAAGAACCCCGCAGATTCTCAATATCTCGTTCAGCTTGGTAAAACAAAATGTAAAATTAGTGGCATTGTCTGTAAGGATAATTTGTGGACAAACATTCCAGTATTTTGTGTTCCATTATAAACTTTGCGTTTGATATCGTTCTAAAATTCCTGATGCCTGGAGCTTTGACTCATTCAGTAAGATGATCAATTGCTACTTAAGGCCTTGACTAAAGTCCCACTCTTAGATATTTGACTTTGATCAGCCTTTTACAGTGTAATTTAATTAAAATCGAGGAAACTAAAGTGGAAGGGTTTTATAGTCTCTATAGACATGGTATGCCTGTCCCAATTAGGCTAAACCAACTTATAATTAGTGTAGTCTTATAGGGCTGATGAGCTTGACATTTGTGGCAAAATTAGTACATTCTGGATATCAAAGCTCTAGGATTACCAATAATAACTTTTTTAACTAACTTTAGAGTCTTAAGTAGAACTCAATGTACAGCTGTACAAGGAGCTTGCATGATTATTTCAAGATGAGCTGAGGGTGGAGAGTATAATCTTTAGTCATTTCCTACAATCTTATACAATTATCCCTTTACATTCAGTGTCTTTCAATATTCAATCCATGGTGAAGATATATAAGGCTTCTCATTGGCATAATTCCCCACTTTTATATTTAATATCTGGTCAGAAATAGGGATAAAACTGTCACAAAAAGAAGTATAAAAAGCCAATCAGCATTCTAATGGCATTGTCTAAAATGATATTATCTCATAGCTGTATGTACTATAGTTTCAAGAAAATAGTACTAACTGACCTTATGTTTCCTTAAGATTATATATGTATATTTTAAAGAAGAATAGTTGATGACAACCAAGAACTTTTTCCCATGTATATAGAATAAAAATTGTTTACAGCGTATATGATAGCTAAGCATTATTGCTTGGGTAATGTGTAGATTTGTAAATAATTGTCCAAGACATGACTGAAGAAAGCTACCAGATGATTTACTCTGACATCTTCTATTTGAGAGAGTACAGCTCCTATAGCCATGAGATATGCGTTAAATTGCACTGTAAAAGGCTGATCAAAGTCAAATATCTAAGAGTGGGACTTTAGTCAAGGCTTTAAGTAGTCAATTAAAGAAATATTTAATTTCTTGAGATCAGTGTTAATGATACCTTCTTGAAGCAGATTTAATTGAGGCTCAGCCAGATGTGCAATCCCGCTATAAACTAGCATAGGTATCTGACTACTATGAGAGATACCTGAAACCTCGCTTACTTTAGGTTCCTTCATGAAGTTGATGCATCATTTTTTTGAGGCTATGGTCTTATCTCTTGAGCGTTGCAAAGTGAACCAGACACTCCATTTGTGACTTAAAGAACTGGCACTAGCTAGACTTGTTTTTTAACTAAGTATGATCTAACCTCCAAAAGACCTCTTCCAGGTGTGCTAAATGTTGGATAAACGTTTTTGAGAACGAATTTATATTGTCAAGATAGACTAGAACGCAACTTTGAAATCTACAAATATATGGTCACTCACCTATTGGAAGGTGTCCGTTGCATTACACAATCCTTGCAGCATTTGAGTAAGTTGAAACAATTCTTGATAGGTAATAATAGCGCACTTTTTCTGGTCTTTGGGAGGCAGTTTAATCTGCTAGTATTTTACTAATGATATTTAGGAATGTAAAATATTTGTCTCCCCCTAATTGATATAAGGCGTCATCTATTTGAGATAAATGATAATAATCATTATTACTAATATTATCCAAACATAAGTAATAAACAACTACTCTATATGAGTCATTTTTCTTAACTAAGAGTATCGGACTAGCCCATGGGCTGCGTGATGGGATAACCATTACATAACTTATAAAATTCTCCAATTCCTTCTGCATCTCCTTATAAATGACCTTGCTTCTATGTATTAGCTGCGATTAGGTGGGTCTTGCATCTCTAGTATCAACTCAGTTCTGGATTCCTATAGAGCATCTCAGATCATAGTCAACTATCACAAATACTTAAATGCATTTTTATGAAAGCCATCGCTTGTTTTTTCTGACTCACAGTTAGTCCATCAAGGGTTTCACAGGAGATGACTACTCAATTTGGTTAAGGTGACTCAGGTAAACTAATTTATTCCAGTTTTTGAACGCATATACCTCCTGAATCTCTTCCAGTGGAATAAGATGTATAAAGGCAATCTTCTAACATCTCTTAATGCAGATTTTGGAGGCGGTTAGGTCTTCAAGTAATACACAAATATCCTGATGACTGGATGAGGTTATCTTAGGAGCAGAAAAAGGTTTAATTCTCTGTCATTGCCAAGGGGAATAAATTTCTACCAGCAATCCCTCAGGTAGCTCCAAATTCATTCTAGATAACACCACACACTGTTCTCTAAGGTATAATACACAAATTTAAGAGGCTTCAATATAGATGACTCTAGTCTCAGGGATGGTGGGAGGTGGAGGGGAACTTTGGTAGCCTATTTTTTATAATGGATAGGGAATCCACCATCTTTATAAACCCTATAGATGAAAAAACTTCTTTACATTATGAAATTTGTCTATTCTTTGTTTAGTAAAGGGGTAATGTTTTACCTAGGATAGTAAAAGTGTTCTCAAAATTTAAAATTATACCATAAATTTTTAAAATAAGCAAGTGCTAACAAGAATTGTTGTTTATCATTAAGAAGCACTATAGCAAGGGCACTAACCTGCTAAGAGCTAGACCTCGTTGGTAACACGTTATACACCTCTTAAATTATAGAGCTCATTGGCCTCACTGTTTCCTATCATTGATGGTGGGCCACATCAGGAACGATTCTTAATCAATTGTGAACTGGTTGGATACAGATTCATGGGGTGCGTCTATCAGCAATGGCTCAAATTTATATTTTTTTATGTTATATCAATATATGTACAATTAAAAAAGTAAGTGCAAATCTCATTTTTTCAAGAGTGAAGTGTGTATTGACTTGATTAATCATAGTCTTGATCTGATATTTTACATTGGAAAAAGTTTTTATTCAGGGTCTCGATCAGTAATGTGACTTTAACTTCTTTTATGAGAGGTAAGGCTTAAGATTCCTCAGTATCTCTGAATTAGTTATGTTCATCGATTTTTGTAGCATAATGTTTGAAGAAAACTTCTTGTCCCTTCTAATCCATGGCAGCGTGATGACTTTTAATGATGGCTGACACTGTAGGGAAGAATTTATTGGTTTTTTGTATGAGGATGGTTTAATTACTTCTCATGACTCTGAGTCAAGACTGGATGATGACCATCAGTAGAGAGTCTCCCTTCTACTACTGAGACTCTTTTCCATGGTTTTCACTTTCCTGGTAAGCCACAAGGTCTACTCATGGCGTTGTTTAGGGCATGAGGCCGCATTATACCCCATTAGGGTCACAGATCAACAAGTGATCTCAGCTAGGTTGCAACAAACTTCTGAAGTGTCCTTGACACTGAGGGAATTTCTACATGGTCCATCTATTACCTTCATTATTTTGCGGATGCATTATGGCTTAATCTTTTACATTGGCGGTGTAATGTAACTTCAAACCTCTTCAGGTATACAATCATGGATGTTGTATCCATATTCTTTATAAGCATAGAAAGCAGGAAAGGTGCAACTTAGAATAATACTTGGTGGAATTTTGGAGTGCAATTAGGACGGCAAAGTCTACCTTAACTTTAGAAACCAGCTTTACCTGGGCCTCGTGGTATAATTGTTCAGTGAACTTAGTAATAGTTTCTTTCTTCTTAAAGCCAATTGCTCATGAATGCAATCTTTTGAGTGGCCATGCATTCAGGATTTACAAACTCTCGTAGAACTGCACTTTCCACATCTTAAAAGGTACAATGTTTCTCACGTAAGTAGGGAATTATCAAATCTTGGCTCTGGTTATCTAAACAGTTTATTAGAAAAGTGTTTGAAAAGATCATTATCTCTATGAATGGTCATCTTTAACATTTTCAAATTGATACCTCATTTTCATGCTTGTAAAATTCAGGAAGAAAAATGGATTAAGTCGTTAGAATCCTGGATAGAACCTTTTGATCTGGATGAAGCTCTTACAGCACTAATCCAAGGCCATGAGGTAGTATCATAAGGTTGACTCTTTTGGTATCTGGCGTCTCCTCAGAAGGGGGAAAGGCAAACAACAAAATTTAAAATGATTGAATAGGTTGATGCATTGTTTCTTGGGTTGCCTCCTCATCCAAGGGCTCTTCTTTAAGTAGCTCTGACTGAGCAGGAGGCATTTTCTGATGACGCCACCAACATGTATATTCCTTTAATTTGATTGCATCTCATTGTTCCTTTGTGGCTCTATCCTACTGTTCCCTAAAGGCATTTCTTCTTATATTGTCACGATTATGCAAGATCTCTTATCATGTCGCACACACTAGTATGCAATTTTATCCACTTAATACTTGTGGGAATCTTCACGTTGTAATTCTACAAACTTGATGGTAAAACTATTGCTAGTCTTGACATTTCAGTCAATCAACCGCGCTGACAAGTAGTAGTTGGATGCTGTTACCAGGACCTAATTTTTTACAATGGGCTTAACGCGCTTGAGGCTGGTTCAGAGTTCAAATAAGAATAAACCTTAAATATATATAGTCATAAAAGGTTAAATTTGGTAGTTAAATAATAGTTCTACATAATGTATTATGCAAAAATCAGAAATATATCAAAAATAAGTTGATCAGCGCAGGCTCTGTTGGAACTTTGAATAGATCAGGGTATAATATCCCAGTTCCATCACATGAGATAGAGAGTGTATTAATAAGGAGAAAGCTAAAACACATAGGAAAGTGTATCACTAAGGAAACAATTAATATTTGTGAGCTCATTATTACATCATAATTTGAGTTGATTCCTTGTCATTTTAATTTAAATATAGAAGATATTCGAACCTTATAAATTATAGGCTTGGTGGCACATATTATATAACTAAATAATATGGATATGAGGAGACCTCAGCAAATCATAAAATAAATAGGAAACCCAAGGTTGAGGCTTCACTCATATTACAGTGAATACCAACAGTTAGACTTAAGGAGATCTACACTATCTTGTTGGAGTGCCCAGACTAATTCTCTCAATTCTTTGATTTCCCGTTGCATTGCTGCTCTCTTTAGTTCTGATCTGTTGTAGCTCAGACAAGAGATGGTTGTTGGTCTCAATGTTGCTTTCCAAATGCTGTGCGAGAACCTCCATTTCATTTTGGATGTATTAATTAAATTTCTCAAATTCTTCAGCCTGTCAACTAACGTCTCATGAAGTGACACAGTAGCTTTTGGCTACCTCTCTGAATTGAGTCATTCTTTGAGTCCATTCATTGGTGACTTTAAGGTTGTCAATGGTTTGATATCCTATATATAACATGTTCCAGTTCAATCGATTGATATCTGTCCAGTCATTGCAAAAACTGCACACTAATGTTGTGGTTTGTCATCAACTGCTTAATGAATTCCCCTAGAAATTGGCTTCCAGATACTGTTTAAGTTTTTCGGTGCTACCATATTTTGCTTTTCTGTTAAACACTTACATTACAGGATATGATGGCAAAATTATAATTTTTTATTTTCATGTTGGTTTGGAGATTGCCAGCAGGGTTTTGCCCCACCTGCAATAGATTTTTAGCTTGTTGTAGTACTTGACTATGGCTTAAAGACCGAAAATTCATATTACTGGAGTATCTGGCCCTGATTCTTCTAACAATAAAATAAGGTAGATACCAGATCAGATTGTTTGTTGCCAAAAATATGGAATTTTCAAAGTAACATTTGTGCAATATGTCTCAGCTGTTCCTCTGTAAGCTTAAGAAGTCATAAAGCTCTCAAACCGTGAGGATAATTAAATCCAACTTTCTCCAGCTCCATCCTATTAGGAGTAAAAGGGTTTACATAGAAGATGACAGATTGGTTATACTAGCCATCTCCCCTTCCAAAGTCAGATTTATTGTAAGCTTTATTTTTTTGCTACTACAGCCCTTGTAATGTGCACTAATTGTGTAGTGCAATGCCACTTTATTTCATATGTGCACAAAATATGTTGGTTTCTCCATCTCTTAGTTTGCTGTATAGCGCAACTAAGCAGTTTCTCACTAACATCTAATATAGTTAAAAAAGACTCTAAAGAACTAAGCAGATTGTTAACAAGTTAAACAATTGAAGTTACTTTTACTTTACTAATAGATTAATAATATTTATAGTCAAATCACTTCATTCAGGACACATTAGGTCCCTTGTGATAAGTATCATCGACTATTGTACTAAGCAATTGTGTAGGAAGTTGATTTGTAAAAAGGGATAAAATGGGAAGTCATGGGGCAAATATAATGAAATTAATTTTAGAAAAAACTAATAACGGGGTGTGATCAGTTTACAACTTGATTCACAAAAAGATATTAACTCAATAATTATCCAACACCCCTCTTACGCCTGTAGGGTTCTCTTATTGCATTACAGGCAGAGTGGCTTTGCCTCAGAACTACACTATCCTTTCATTTTTGTATGGGAAAGATTCCTCTTTTTAGCACTAGGTGGTTCATGGGAGAGATTCCTCCACCTTAGACATGGACAAGGTCTTAGTTCTAAAGTTTCTTAAGGGGCTTGATCGCCATATAGCAGCAATCTTCTGAGGGGCGGTGGCGTCTGGGTAATATTCATGGAAGTCTTCCACTAACTCCTTGCATTTTGTGCAGTTGCGTGCTTATCCAACTGTTCTCATAAGAAGTGTACCTTACAAACTAAAAGGTATTGGAAAGATAGACGTGATTTTCAGGAGTCTAGAATCATATCTACCTCTATCTACTGGGAGTTCCTGATGAAAATGGGCCTGAGGGACATTGGTCTTTCACCCTTGAAGGGAGGCAGGAGGGAGGTGTGAAATATGCTATGGTACTCACAATGCACCGGGAGTTTTATGTGGAAAGTTCAATTGTCTAGATCTTCCTCGACATTCAAAAGGGCCTGAGCTTTTGGACGCCGGCTTTCTGGTGGGGACTTTCAGGTAGAGATTCCACATGTACGACATGAATAGCGAGCCAATCCTGATCTGATGGCTGAGGACGCGTTTATAGTTAAAAACTTCTTGTACCCTTTGATTTCTTTTGTTAAACTTTCACAGAAGAGCCTCTAGGTTTTATAGATGGCAGTTAAAAGACCTTTGCTGCTGGGACTGCTGAGTAAAGCTTGGGAACAATTTGAAAGGAGGGGTAGTAACCTAGTTGGCCTCAAAGGGGGAAAGCCTGTGGAAAAGTGAATGCATTAATTTAAAAAATTGTGCCAGGGGAAGATACATGTCCCAGGTGTCTTAGAGGTAGACGCGTAGCAGCTCAAGTACTGCTGTATAACTTGATTCACACTTTTGGTATGTCCGTCAGACTGGGGGTTATAGGTGATGGATCAACATAATCTAACTTTGAGGAGGCCCAAAAGTTCTTTAAAAGTGGGCAGTGAACTGGGGACCCCAGTCACTCATGACACTTTAGGAAGGCAAAACATGGTGAACATTTGGGTAACAAACAGAGTTGCTGTTTCCACTGCTGTTATGAACGAATGGCATGAGGTAAAGAAGCAAACTTAGTGATTTGGTTGAAAACTACCATTACAGCATAAAGGCTGTTAAAGAAGCTGAGTTCCACAATGAATTTGACTGTGACTGAGGTCCAAGAGCCTTCAACTTGCTGCAGGGTTGCAGAAGCCCTTTTCACTTGGGCAGTCTAACTTTGCACAGGCGCAGGTGATGCAGTTGGCTATCCAAGCAGTGACATCCAATAAGGAACATGTCCAGAATATAGGGCCACTTAATAAGGTCTGCATGCTTCTTAATTCCAGGGTAGCCTTTTGTTGGGAAACGTGGTGCTCCTCAATGACTCGGGTGCAAAAAGAGGGAGGACTTAGACCATATCAAAACAAGCCTATTACACCCTTCAGGGCATACATGGGTCACTTCCTACTCTTGTTTTTCAGATCTTTATACAACTCCACTTCCTCCAGGCAACACATTTGGGCAGCGAGGATGTAGGAAAGGACCAGGTTTTTAGGGCCAGATTACAAGAAATTTGGAGAGAGAGGCTAAGGAAAGAATTAGGGAGTAAGGAGCCACCATAGTATATTCCAAAGGGTCCTGTCACTGTTTATTGACAGGAAGAAGTTCCAGCTCGGCATATTGGGCATAACGTTCATGGGTCTCTTGATAAACCCATATTTGAAGTGAAACCTGCAGAGGTATTTATATGTGGGGCTTGGAAGTGACCCAGTTTCTGGGGTTTCTATAATATATTTGAGCTTTATTATCTGTCTGGAAAAGTGGTTAGCCTGGCAGGGTAATTCCTGTTTCCATTCTAGTGCAGATTTTGTTAAACACATGTTCAAAACTTTTACTGAATTTAAAAATTTTGGTGGGGTAAATTTGTCCCAAGGTTGATCCACCTTTATTATTTTTTTTAATATCTGTGTGGAGAGAGATCTCTTGTTGCACGCCCTGAGGAAGTAGCCCCAATAGGTAATTGACCAGGACTCTGCTGCAAGTTCCTTATCATTATTGGGTCATGCCTGCTCAGCGGATGTGAACTTTTCAAGAAAAGTAAGCCATGGGGTGTTTGGGCTCACTCATGCTCCTGCATCAGCACTGCACCCATAGCCACTGAGGAGGCATCAAAGCTCCCATAAAGGGGTTCGTAGTTTTTGCGTGATGGAGCACTGGGGCAGTGAGAAAGATCTTTCTGATACCCTCAAACGCCTGATGACACTCTGTGGACAATTTGTAGGGGAAGTCCTTCACCACATTAAAAGGTAAAGTGGTGCCTACAGTTAGGCCATGGTTGTGAGAATTTCTTTAAAAGATAATGTGAAGAAAGCTCTGAACTTTTTGGTTGGTCAGAGTGGGACATGACTGGATGGCCTCCATCTTTACAGGGGGGACAGTGTATGCATTTTTCAAAACCAAGTTATCAAAGAAGGGAACCTCTTTATGGAAGAACTCATACTTGAGGGTTTTACAAAGAGATACGCCTTTTGTAGAGCTGCCACCACAGCTTCCAGGTCCTTGACATGTTGATCCAGGGTGAGAGAATTGATTAGTATATTGTCAATGGATGCAACGTTGCAGGAAAACTTTAAGTCGCCCATTATGTTGTCAATGCGGTGCTGGATTGTGGCTAGTGTGTTTTTCAATCCATAGGGCATTGTTGGAATTCAGGCTTTTTTTTTTCTCAGCGATGCTTTTTTCACGTGAATTTTAACAATATTTTTGCAGGAGATGTAAACTCTCAAAGTATAGATAATGATCTTAAGGGGTTTTGATAATACTTAAATGTGAAATATGAGAATTTATTAATACTACAAAAACTTGATTTTTATAAGTTTCTTATATTCGATTGGAAGGTTTAAAGTGAAAACCTCTCAATATCTCGATGCTTAGTATATAAATTGTATTGAGACTTTAATTAATAAGGCGTGAAATTCAGATTAGGCTAGGAATAGCCAAATTAGGGAATATTGGGTTTCACCTATTGGAACTCTTGAGACTTGCCTCACTTTGATGGAATGGCCAATGGAGGGTTGATGGCAGGTAGGACATTCCTTGAGGTATGGAATCAATATATTTGACCCAATCCTTGGGCGGTAAAATATTTGCACCTTGAAGGACCCTCACCAACCCTATAAAAGGGGGTAATCTCCTCCTAGGTGTGTAAAGTAAACTGCAAGTGGGCCAGCGAGGAACCTCGGATGGACTCCCCAGATTCCGCTTCATGGTAGGTGCAATCTGACTGCCCAAACTCGTGTTATTTGACCATGAAGTAATAATAAAAGTATTGCCCCAATTTGAGAGGTTTCACCAAGAATTGGTCAGGGTCTTTTTGCCAATACTATCATTATTTAACTCTGAAACGCTCTTCTCACAATATCAGACTTGTAATTGTCTGACATTACCTCCTTCAAGAGTGCTAGGGGCTGAATAAAGGCGTAAGAACCGGTCATAAACCTAGTTATGGTAAATCCAGAAGCAAGGGATTTGATGGAGTAGCCATCCCCTCGCTTATATGTGACTACAAAGTTCCCTCCCAGATAGATACAAGCTTCTCACTCCTAGGGTTGATCCAATTGTGGTAATATAGTACCAATTCTGATACTTGGAAAGAATAGGGGCACAGATCTCATTAGCGGCTTAGTCTTCTTCAGTGAAGTTATTTGCCAAGTTAGTCATAGCCTCTGATTTTAATTGGACGATTTGCTGGGCTTATTTTTCCATGGCTTGTTCAGGGTCAGTCCTGTCAGAGAAAATATTTTTGACTAATAAAGCCAGCACCACAGGTTCTCGCCCATATAACACACAGAAAGGGGCCATTTTGAGGATGAAATGGTAACTAATAAAATAGGCAATGAGCGCGCTGGTTAGGTAGAGATCCCAATGGGAAGATTCTGGATTGGCCATTTTGAAGATTATAGAGACCAGGGTCAGATAACTCTTTCTACGGCCCCTTTGTGGATGGGTTGTAGGGGGCCAAGAAGAGTTGTTGTGTTCCCATGGATGTGGCGAGGAGCTTTATCACTTGGGAAGTAAAGTTTGTATCATTGTTACAAAGGAGGACTTGGGGGCAACCATGATGCATGAAAATATATTGATGTAGGAAGGTCGAAGTGACTTTGGCAGTCTGTGCGGGGAGAGCAACAGCTTCACCTATTTGGTGAAATGTCAATTCCAAACAAGTTATAACGATTGTCACTGGTAGTCTGAGGGAGAGGATCTACCACATCCAAACTTATGGTGTAGAAGGGTTGTTGGGGGCGTCGTAGGTTGGTACTGATACCATGTCTTAAAATTGGATTGATTGTACAGGTCAGACAAAAATCCAGGACTTCAGTAATGGTCTTCATGATTCCCTCCCAGTATTTGCATTCTCTAATTCACTCATAGGTTTTTCGTACTCCACTGTGCCCCATGATAGTATGAGACTTCAAGATCACAGGTACTCGCTCTGAAGGCCAGAGAAGGGCAACCAGTTTACTCCTACTTTCTTGTATAACTTCCCACTTTCCACCTTGATGTTGCAGAGTGCCGAGCTAGCATTTTCTGTACTGTTTCATATTTATCAGCCCACGCGTTAGAATATATGAGGAGATCATGTAGCCTCTCAGCTTCACTATTATTTAAGTGAAGAAAAGGCAGCCGCGTCAACCCACCTACACTCAGGTGACGGGTTACAGCCTGATGATTATTGATCATGGCATACTTCTGGAGTTTCAGACCCAGCAAGCCAGCCGTCCAATAAGTTCATTCATATTTTGTGACCACTTCAAGGAGGCGTGGTTGGAAACTACTTTAGATGACGTCCCATATAATAAGGGGTGATAATACTTTACAGCGAGAAAGACAGCCAGGTACCCCTTCTCAGTGACGCTGTAGCAGCGTTCAACTTTTGAGAGCATTTAACTGAAGTAAACACGGGATGATCACCCAGTTCTCATCCAATTGAGCCAAAATAGCTAAATGGCTTAATCAGAGGCATCAATGAACAACATAATGGAGCTTGGAATAGTCAGGGTGACGGAGGATTGGCTGTTGTTGCAATAATTCCTTCAGGTTCTTAGACGCGGCTTTCTATTCAGCACCTAATGACAAAAGAGAGTGCTTTTAGCCAAGAAGAGTATGAGGCACTCACTGATCTAGGTGAACTTGAGGATGAATTGATGGTAATACCCTATCATGCCAAAGTATACCTGTATAGCAGGAAGGTTTTAGAGCGCAGGCATTTTAAATATAGCTTCAACCTTACCTTGAGGGGTTAAATCCCATTTAGTGAGATGGCGTGCACGAGGAAATCCAGGTTCTTCTGGAAAAAAGTACACTTGAAGGCTTTAGTTTGATGTTAGTTGCCCGCAAGCATTGAAGCACTTCCTTTAAGTGCGTGAGATGATCGTTGAAGGCCTTGGAGAAAACTTTGATGTCATTGAGATAGACAATCACACAACTCAGATTGAGATCTTGGAGAATATGATCCTTTGCCCGCTGAAAAGTGGCAGGTGCATTGCACAACCCCCAGGGTAAACAAGTGGGATGATTTAGGCCCTCGCTACATATAAGGCGCACTTCTCCTGATCCTGAGGAGAAAGGCCCATCTACCAATACCTACCAACCAAGTCCATGGCAGATAAAACTTGGACTCAGAGAGTTGGGACAGAGAGTCATCAATACGGGGGATAAGATAACTATCCTTCTTTGTGAGGTTGTTTAATTTGCGGTAGTCCATAACTACCTGATGTCCTCAAATTTTCTTCTTTATTAGTAAAAGAGGGGACGACCAAGGGCTTTGGGACGGCACCAAAAACCCAATGTCCAGAAACCTTTTGAGCTCCGTCTGCATCTATAGCTCCTCAACTTTTAATTTGTGGTAGGGTTTTGGATCAGATGGGATGAGCATCCCCAACGTCAATAGTGTGAGTTTAACTCTTCATGTGCTCATAGTCAGTAATGGATTTAGAGAAAATGTCGCTATAGGTCTCAATTAGAGTGTGGCCTTTATCGAACTTTGCTGAGGATAGTTCCTCAGAGATATGAATGGTAGGAGACGTACATAGTAATTGGTCAGTGGGTCAGCCGATATCAGCCACAGACCCAATACAATGGACTTTCTTGATGTCATCAATGGGTATCAGCAGGATTCTTCCAATCGCCTATTGCTTTTTTATAACCTATCCTTTGAGGTAAAATTCCTCAGCAGGAGATTGATGGGTAGCTGATAGGCTGGGTCCAATACACCTGGTTTTACTCATGGCAAAAAGGACCAACATCCTAAAATATAATTGAATGCAATAAGCAGTTATGGGGGAGTTGTAGGGTAATCTTTGTGTCAACTATTCTTTTTTCACCAGGTTGATGACTACCTTTACAAGAAACATAAAAATATTACCCACCAGAGATTCCTATTGATTTGGGAAACTCTTTTTATTCTGACTTAACATCGTGTACTTTAGTGGTAAGAAGGAGGAGGGGTACTAAAAAGTGCAAGCATATTCTTTTTTATAAAGCTCATTATTAGGCAGAATTAGAGGAACCTCATAGTTAAGAAAGGAGCGATAGTACTGCTTCAAGTTAATTTCTTTATATTCAATCATAAATTGGTCACCAATGAGTAGATCATAGGTATTGTTGGCCAAGGAAACTGATGGGGCTTACAAGATGAGCTTCTTAAAACGAATGTGCAGAGAAGAGTAGGCTCTAATAGCGCGAGTGTTGACAGGACCAGCAGTGCCAAACTCTTAATTTTAGTTTAGGTCAGTGCCAGCTTAATTTTTTTGATGTTTGGTTGACACAACGTTCGCCAGGGACCCAGTGTCAAGGATAACCCTAACCCTCACTCCATTAACAGCGACCTCCACTTTGGTTTAGGCTTCACCCAAGTTGGGGGAGAGAGCGAAGACCTATTTAGATGGAGAGTAGAGGCAAATATTTTGGCAGTTTCAGGTATCTCTCTTAGATTGACTTCAGGGTGTGAACACACTGTTAGATTGGATCAGTGTAGCAATGAGCTGATCAGCATTACTGGCAGTGTCAATAACCTCAAAACTCCTTAACACTTAATGGAGATAAATTTGATGGGGGATCCTAGACATATCCACTCTCTCCAGGTTCAAACCAATAGATACCACCACTTCATCTGGTGCTCCTAAGACATAATGACTAACATTTTCACAGCCCCCTTCAGATTTGTTATCAAAAGGGGTTATCAATGCACGTCAGGGAGTCCATCAGTTGTGAGGTAAGTTCAGGGCTTCCTTTTTGCAGGGGAAACCCTAGGGGCGCTCATCTACCCTATTAGCTTTTGGAAGAGACGCTTTAATTGTTACAGCTCTACATTCAGCCTTTGGTGTAGGGGGTTTGGGCAGCCCCATTTCTACTGGTTTTGGACTAGAGATGGCCCAAGGAGCGGGTGAGGGAGATAGAGGTAGCATCTTGGAAGGACGGGATAATGGAATAACTTAGGAAGGCCATTCTGGAGAAAGAGAGGGGCAAGGAAAAGGGATGACTGCCTTCACCAACTGGAATTTTGAGCTTAAGACGAAGGGGAGCACTGCTCCGTCACTCCCATTATCCTCTGGAAAAATTCATAAGATGGAGAAGCATTGTGTAGTGGCAGCTCCACAGGAGCAGGTTTCCAGAGGGTGACAGCCATAGAAGAGGCTAGAGGGGTCGGAGTAAATACTTGCCTCAGAGCTCCTTGAGTAGATTCAAATTCATAGATGTCAACCACCTCTAGCAAGACCTCCTTGATTCTCATACATTTTGGAAAGAGCGCTTTACTGTAGATATATGCATCGCTTAGGAGGGATGGGATGTTAATCTGGCCAAGATAGCCGCAATGGCATCGTTTAGTGGTAGCATTTTTGCAAGCAGTAGAGGTTGAGCTTTACTGTACAACTGCTCAACAAAAAAGGCGATCATTCTACATTTTTCGGGCTAAGGCACATAAAGGCCTGTTTTTGCTTTTTTAAACTTTGTGGGGAGCCAAGTTCCTCATTAAGTGCTTGTTTAACCTCCGTTCATGTGCTGAGGGTGGTCATGTGTAGAACCATTATCTTTTGAGCCATAAAACTCAAGCAGGGAAGGATATACTTAATTTTAAGATGGTCAGTTGCTCCTTCCATAGCAGCTTCATACATAAAAGTAAGGAGGCAATACATCCCCCATCCAGGGTGAACTTGTCCCTAAAAGGGGGTTTGTATATACTAGGGGAGGTCCCATAGGGGCCTTGAATAGTGCTGCTCAAGCCTTTTCTTAGTGAGACAAAGTACTATCTAACTAAAGCTCCAGAGTATATAGCCAGGTTTTAAATTCAGCGAGAAGGTTATGAGGGTTACTTTCCTACCCAATATCCATTATTTCCTATTTTGTTATGTGGTGTACAGCCTCCTGTAGTGAGCTCAAACTTGTTGGAAATCAGGCTTTTTGATGCTCACTGGTGCTTTTTACACCTGAATTTTTAAGAATATTTTTGCAGGAGTTGTAATTTCTCTATTGCGGGTTAAATGATTTTAGGGGTTTTGATCCATTAAATGTGAAATATGGGAATTTATTATTACTAAAAAGCTTGATTTTTATAGGTTTTATTATATTAATGGGAGGTTAAAAAGTGACGAATCTTAATATTTTGAGGCGATGGACACCGCTGACCTCATAAACAAAAAAACCCACAACTTTACCTCCTTATGCCCCATGTCGCTGATACTCCCACCCTGATGCTGTCTGCCATGGTCCGCCAGCTAAAGCGGGAGCCAGACAGAAGTTACCTAAAACTTTCTCGCCATCTTATATGGCTTTCTAGGCTGATAACTTAAAAGCTTATCTTGGAATATTTTATACATGATAATCCCTTTGTTTGGCTCAAATGCAAATAAAGATGTATGGCAGCTCCTCTTTTTGGGTTTTGCACCACTAGTGCTAAAAAAGTGACAACTCTTGTTATCTCGATGCTTAGTATTTAAATTGTATAAAACTTGAAGTGAATGAGGCGCGAAATTCAGATTAGGCTAAGAATAGCTGATTTATAGAAATATTGGGGTTTGATCTATTGGAGCTCTTGAGGCTCAGCTCACTTTAACGAAACAGTTGATGGAGGGTCAATGGCAGTTAGGACAAATCCGTGAGGTAAGGATTTTACTTATTTGACCCAATCATTAGGCGGGAAAATATTTGCACCTTGTGGGACCCCCTCCAACCCTATAAAAAACTGGTCTCCGCCTAGGTTTGTGAAGTAAACTGCAAGTGGGCCAGGGAGGAACCTTGGATGAAATTATCAGATTCCGCTGCATGGTAGGCGTAATCTGACTTCTCAAACTCGTGATATTTGGTTGAGAATTATTAATAGAAGATTTGCCCTGATTTAAGGGTTTCCCCGAGAATTGGCCAGAGTTTTTGGATGATATTATTGTTATTTACCTCCAAAGCGCTCTTCTCACAATATCAGACTTTTAATTGTCCAACAGGAATCGCCTTGAGCTGGAAGAGTACTTGTCTGGTGAAGATAGCCAGTGTGCCATTAATGTACTTTTCCAACATGAATCTGGTGAAGGCATTCATCAGGTTAAGCTTGGAGAACACTTGTGACTTATTGATGGCCTGTGAGATGAACTTTTTCAAAGTTATGGGGTATGGGCCATGAACCATGGTGTTGGTTAAGTTATCATAGCAACACATGGCCCTATAGACCCGTCTAATTTCTTTGCAGAGACCCTGGGGGAGGCGATAAGGGATGACTTCACGATGATCATTTTTTCTCTAACATGACATCAAGCAATGTACCCAGTGCATTGTCTTCCTCATTGGTATAAGGCTATAATGGTCAGTTAATTTGACTAGGTCCACTGTCATTTGGAATGAAAAAGTCATATCAGAGTGAGTTGGAAGTCTTGAAGTCAGGGACATGTTGAAAACATCCTTATAAGGGATAAGAAATAGAGGGAATTCCAGGGAGGTCTACAGATGGAGAATCAAAAAAAGATATTGAGTTCAGCAAGAGCTCTTAACAAGGGTGACTAGCAAAGGAAATTATTTACTAAGTCTAAACTTTGTGAAGTAGAGAAAGTTGTTTCTCAAGATGGTTTCACCTGCTGCCAGTTTGACAAGACCACACTCATGATCATAGGATATAGTAGAACTATTACCATTGAGAAGTGGTCATAAAACTCAAAATTGTGAATTGAGAATTTTATAGGGCGGCATAAAAGGTGAAGCTTCAGGGGCTCCACTGAGGTGCCTAATTTAAATGAGGCTGCCTCCATCTCCATATTTAGAGGTTGCGCTACACTAATTTCTATGAGAATAGCACAGCACCTGTATTCAATAGGGCTTGTAAAGTGCTTTCACTAGACTCCTTTCTAAAGATAATTGGAAACTGAAAATAAGCCTGATTTTATCTATTAGGATTGGCTAGGGAAAGAGCCTCTGAAGTAGAAGCATGCCCCAAGATGAGGAGTGAGGGCTTGGTAGGCGTAGGGCTGTGCTGCATCTCCACCACCGGAGCTACCCGCTTGTTCCTCCAAATAGAAAGTTAACAATTCACAAATATGCCTGCTTCTCCTTTGGAGGTGAAGTAGGGTTTTGGGGACAAGGTGTTGGTCGGGCTCACATTGTCCTAGAGGCAAAGAGACCCAGGCGAGTGTAAACGCTTTTATGTTTATTGCACAGGTTCAATGTGTGCGTTGATTATATTATTGGTAAGAAATGAAGTTGACTATATCATGAAGAGTAATGTTTTAGTTGAGCTCTTCAAAACCAAATTTGTGTGTGTCTTCAATGTTAAATAGATGCTGTCGCTCTTCCTTCTTATATTTAAAAGTAATTTTGTAAATCAAGGAACCTCTCCCTTTGAATCTAATTCTAAATAGCTAAGAAATACTTGGATAAGGGGACCTTTCCCTTCGATTGTAAAATTTAAGAGTTTGGTAAACAACAATTAAATAGAAAACTTTTTCTTTCCTCTATAATCACAATAGTACAAAATATAAATTGCAAATCTATCTAAATGTTATTACAAGGTGAACTGTTATTACAAACATTTTTTAATAAAAAACAAGGAATTTATATAGTGAAATTTAACGTGTAATTCTTCTTTTGTTTCCCCAATAGGAATGGCAGCCATTGCTGATAAATTAGCCCTCAGAAGTTATCTAAAAACGATGATTACTTCATCCATCTAGTCAGATTACACCGCCAATAAGAACATGACCACTCCTGGGTTGAGTATTAGAAGAAGGTGCCCCAATGTTTTCACTCAACCCCAGCTTATTTTCCTTATTAAGCTATCAACCTGCTTATGTAATGGGACCTTTAACCATTAACAGCAGGTTGCGTTGCCTAAAAGGTAATTCTCAAGTTGCTACCAAAAACGTTGTCAACACCAAGCAACTAATAAACTCTTAATTACATAGTGGCAAACTCTGATTAATGCATAAAAGATAATAAAATTATCAATTGTTAAAATTAATAATTTAATTATTTGTAAAACATTGATAGGAATCCTCATTGACAAAGCATCAGTTATCAATCAGGATCAAATCCCAAAAAATAAATCACCATCCCATAAGGAATATTAACCAACAATAGTTACCATACTATATGTAAACTCCCACATCTGCTATGGTAGGTCACCCACAGCATATAAAGCAGATAACATCATAATTGATTAAGCTGGATTATGTTGGGCATACTGAAAGTCAAACGTGAGGGGAGCTCAAGGAGAGGCGCAAGAGTAGATGAATAGCGTAACTGTTGGTTTATGAAGGTGGGATGTCCTGGGACCCCACTTCCTTTGCATCACAGGAGCGGAAGGAGCAAAGATTAGGGCTGCCAATCAAGTCTCTTGGGCTAAGGTAATGGATACACAACTAAATTCAGGACCGCAATACCAGGGGCTTTTCCCATGTCCATGACCACCAGAGGAGTTGGTGTGGTTTGGGATGCGTCAGGGACAGCTACGGCTTGTGTAGGTTTATCTAAGAGTTTGGATTTTTTAAAGGTGCCACTGAGAAGGCGACTTCCAAGGATCCTGGGAGAGGGTTCAAGAGTTGTTGGAAGAGAATATAGATTCTAAGGCGGCCCAGAAGGTGGAGACCACTAATCCTGTGGGAATGTCACTGAGGGAGCTATTTTGGCAAGTGCTTCAATGAGGGGTGATAGGTCCGCGGTATCACCTAATTCAGGGTAAAGAGATAGAGGAGGCGCAAGGACCTCAACTCTGGGACTTGTACAACTGAGGTAACTAGCACAAGGAGTGTAGTTGGGCTCCTCATATTGGCAGCAGAGCATATCACCCCCCTCACTTAACGGCGAGCTTTTCTTCCTTTACATCAAGGAGATCTACGCATTATTGGTGTCAGTGTGGGTGGGATATTTAAACTTTATGGAAGGAAAATGCATCCAGAGCTCCAAAAAGGCATTCAGTACTTAGTTAGCTACTTTTTCAGAGGGAACATGAGGAACCCCGATTCCTATCATGTTAACTGCTTGTTAACGCTGACATTTGGGGTTTGTCAAACTGGGCTGTGTTTTGTCAGAGCCTGACTACAGGCTTAAATGAGAGTGAATTCAGACTATCGTGAGATTCAATCACAGAGTGAGTGCAAATTCATAGTAAGTTTGTAGGTAAATTTTTTCACCTGTTCCTTATAGGAATAAGGAGAGTGCTGAGGTGATGAGTCAGTTCATTATGTCAAGCAAACGGCTAATGATAATAAGACTAGGCTTCCAATCTAGGTGTGTGAGTACTTAGTGAAGCGCCCAGAATGCCAAGGGTAAGCTGTTCTAAAGACTCTGTGGAGGGGTGCTCTACCATTCATGTGAGGGTAAAATTTTTTTTATCAAACATACCAAAGGCTCCAAGATATACCAAATGGCTGTAATAGGGGCAACCGCAGGTCTTGCAGGGGAGACCCTAGGGGAGGAGGATGCAGTGAGGATGACAACCCCTTAGGGTTCCGAGGTTGCTGGCCTTTCAGGGGCGTATCTTAGTATCCAGGGAATAAGATGAGGCGAGAATGGACTTCATGGGCCTTCCGATAAACAGAATTTGTAGTTGAAATCACCAAATGGGTGAGTCAAGTCAAATTAAACGGTTCAAGTTCTGGCGGAATCCTAATAGGGCCCCACAAAAGTTGGTAGGGTTCAGTTTTTGTACAAGGGTAAAAGTTGAAATGGATCAGTTTGGGAATTCACAAATGGCAGAGGGATTGGGCTTCCCCTGAGGAAGATGCTTCAGATGATCTGGGAGGACAGGGATCTTGGTGGATTGACTATTCAGGTGCTTCTATCCCACTGAAGATGAGGCGGAGTCAACATGCCATCGTGGTGTGGGATTAACAAATCACGCCAAACCAGTGATGGAAAATGGGTCAAATATGGAATGGCAGGCGCATGTTGCACATAGCAGATGGGTAACTGCTGTCAGGCGGATATTTTATAGCAGGTTAGCAATTGCCTGCTGGTGGCCAAATCAATCAAACAAAGAGTTCGCTTGACGACCATTGGGGCTATGATAAATATGGTGGCGCACTTCACCAGATCAGCAGGAAAAGTATTGAACTAAGAAAAGTTGATTTTATCTGTGAAATTTATAAGTTTAAAAGGGTCTTATTAGAATTACTAGTTCGGAAGGAAAATGAACCAACAACAGACCCTAGGGGGCTGTTGTCTTAGAAAGTTAGGGGAAAACAAATAGGGACTTAGTTGGATTGGGCCTAAGGGGACCAGCAGTGTACTCTGAATGGCTAAAAGGGTCTGTGGGTAAAGAGTTATCAAAAACTTCAGACTAACTCAAATTTTTTTAGATATCATCCTCTCTGGATTAAAGCCCAGTTAGATCAATAGATCCAAACCCACACAGGCTCATTCAGATCAGTCTGTTTGAACACCTAGCTCCACTTTAATTTGTGATTGTAGTTAAACCAACAATGCAGGCTTAGGATTGAGTGAATAGCTTGAATCATCAATCCTAAATTCATTATCATATGATGGTGAGTAAACTGACTTTCATGACCCATTACAAGGCAATTGGGCCTCGTAACAGTTTTGCCCTTTACAGGGGAGTTATGGTTAATTTGCTAGGAGTGGATTGAGCACCAGGGTCCTGCTAAAGGTCCCTGGATTGCCCAACATTATTACAACTTCTATTATCTCCATCAAGGTAGAGAATAAAATGAGGGGTAACGGGGAAGGATTTAAAAGAGCCATGGCAGTAACCCATCACTCATCCACCACATGAGCCAGGTACCTCAGCCTGGACAGGAGGTTCACTGGAGCCTTAGGACTCATCTTACTATTGAAGGGTGCTAATCGCAGTCAAGGAGGAGTGTCTGTGCTTCAGGACTTACACTAGACCGGTTATATAGGTCCTCTGACCACAACCTCTTTAACCACTCACCCCCTTGATGCTCCTCTCAGCTTGTCAAAAAGAACAGTCAAGCTATGAGAAATAAAACTAACCACTTTCCACTTGAAAGTTAAGTTCTATCATCCTTTGGAGTCTGGAGGGGATTAGCTATGAGGTCTCACGAAAGCCTGATTCTACAATTCATTAAAGCAAATGGTTGAAGGATTTTAAGTGGATAGCCTGCCTTTTTCACAGCTTCATGTCAACGCGGATTGACATTACTGATTTACAGGAGCCCAAATTTTTCACAATGAACACAACGCATGGAATGAACAATTTGGAGTCAACTCCTTCTGTACAGAATATTTTGCCCTTTTGTATTCTGAATTTCCTGGTTAAAACCTACTTTTTTCACAACACCTAGGTGGCCATCTAATACTGGCTAAGTTCCCCACCCCTGACTTCTCCTTCTTTTTCGCCAGTATCTACCTGCCTCAAGCAAGTGCTGACCATAATTAACTTCTGGAGATCTTTTCTGACTGAATCTCCTGTGGTATACTATCATTATGTGCATTTAAACAATACTATTAGCTGTGGTAGTGAAACTTACCCCTAGAAAAGTGATCACCCTGGTTCCAGTAGACTCAGGGCTTCCTTTGCATAAGCGGCTTTACAGATGCGCTGCAATTCTCCACATCTTTATCTTCGTTTTAGTTAAAGAACTTAGTATAATAGAGGGAAATTCAATTCAGTGTCATGAATTGACTCTACACTGAAAGTACCCCTACTGGTTGGCTGCGTATCATCTTCTGTATCTCGTGACTGTCATCTAAGTGCTCACAGGTCACTTACTGTAGTCTTTATCACCACGCCAGACTGTCATGAAAGTTTGGATGAGGATTTACCGGATCTTCTGAACAACCCCTTAGCTAAAGAGAAGTTGTCAGCAACCATCCAGAAAAATATTACATTCCCACAACCCCATCCTACTATCCTCAGCTCTATCTGGGCGGCAACTAAGGCGGTAATCAACCATGTTGCTTTGGTCAGTGGCAAAGCCCATATGACCATGGCTCATACCAGATTTAAAGAAGATGAAGCTAGAATTAGGATATAAAAAGGAACTGCAAACCTGTTCCCTCTAACAGTTTTCTGTACAACTAGAAAGCCACTCAAGAAGCTCTCCATCTAGAAAGTGTATTGTAGGAATAGTGTGCAGCCAAATTCATATCTTACCACTATTATGCCCTGTGGGAGCGCCTTATCCTCTTCTTTTATCAGAAGCAAAAATCCAATTATACAGCACAGGAAATCTTGGCACTGAAGGTTGGCACAACTACCAATGACAAAGAAGCAATCACACATGATCTGCACTGCTTCTACTCCAACCTGTTCCATGATAACCGGGTGGTTTTTCAGATATACAGGACTACCTGTGGCAGCCTCCAGCGCCAGCCACTGGCCCACGAGCTGATAAGGATCTTCTAGTCTCAATTACCTGTCAGGAGGTTATTATGATCCTCTTTCTCACTTCATCTCTCAATCATCGCCTTTATTAGGAGAGGCCTCCTACTTGGGGTACTGATTCACCAATATTAAATTAATGGAAAATGCCAATTTATGCTACCCATTAACTTGGGTTGAGCTACACCAAAGAGTTGGGGATCATTCCCAATAAGTTTCAGTTATTTCAAGTGTAAAAAGGGGCTTAAAACCTATTGATGATCAATCTTAATAAGCTGAGTTTTATGACTACTGGCGATTTATGCCAAGGATAGTCCTATTATTGATTTATCCTTATTAATTATAAGTTATTGTTAATTAATAATCAATCAATGCTGAGATTTTCCCTAAGCAAGGCATTCATTTTCACGCTACTGATTAGTATGTTTTTAACTGCTTATCATGAATTCTCACTCTCTCACCTATAGTCTTAGCCCTTTAAATAGTGCGAGGCTTCCTTTACTAAACCTTAGCTTCTACCTTATTATTACTAATAGATAAGAACCTTTTACTTACAACTAAATTAATATATTATTCTCAGAATCCCTTATCCAATAAGGGTGGAGGCTGGTAAACTTAGGGGAACTTTGGCCCCCTTTCTCTTGGGCAGGGCGATGTACTGAGCATCCCGCACCTGCCCCACTGATAGAATACTGAGCTAGCACCATGCGAGCACCCTAAGTGGCAAGGAATCCTAACATCATCTTACACCCTAGCCCAGACAGCATACTTCTTAAGGTATAGATTTTTGTACCTAAACTGATATTCAAAATTCCTCTGTAACCATTTCACCTCACTCTTGGTGAATGGAGAGTTCCACCCCAACTTTAGAGGTTTAATTAAGACCATTAATCATAAATAATTGGATTATAACCCCGGAAATCTGGCGCTCATTGCTCAGCTTAAATTAAACCATAAGCTTTTTACAAAGCTTCTGGCCATCCAATCACTGCATGGGTGTAACCTCAACTTAAACCCTACCAACATGGCTTTATTTCTGAAAGGTCACTATGTTATAACTATATTGACCCATGCGACGTTAACTAATAACTCACGAAGGTAAAATGGCTTTATGGCTCCCTGGATATGGAAAAACCCTACGATATGGTTCCTTGTAAGCACATAAATGCTTTCTTAGCCCGCTTCCATCTTCTCCTTGCAGAAAGAAGTTAGATTTTGCCACTATATGACAAACTCCACAACAGAGTCCCTGGCACATTAGGCTTTATAGTGGCAGTACTGGTAGGACATGGTCTCTAGTAAGGTGATCAGCTGGCCCAACCCTTTTCAATATCACCTTGAATTCCTTATTAACATCCTTTTATGATAAGTTAACAGAAGATTATTGTACCAGGTTAGGCCTCATATCTACTAGGGATTTGAGGATGACACTGAAAATCATGTTGGAAGCCCTGAGGACATCACCATCAGTGCTGTGATTATTTTGAGAGTACACTAATGCGTCTAACACCATGGTCAACATTTCTAAAACAACGGTAGTACAGGTTGTTTCACCTAACTTCCCCCAAATTTGGTCTGGAGCTCTTACGCACCTTTCATCATCTGGGGCCCTGACTAACTCCCAAGGAGCTTCGCGCAGCGCCCAAAAGGACTTGATAATGGAGACTGTGTAATTCAGATTGCCAGTTGAAGCAGGCGGAACATAACCCCAAGGGTTGGTCCCTGATGATTAACATGTTTTCCTTTTTAAAGATTGCTTCTTTGTGCAACTCTGTCTTTTTTCAGATGCAATTTTATGCACGTCTCAATGTTCTCCAACGTTCTTGGATCTGAGGCTCTAACCACTCACCAAAAGCAGTGTCGACATTTGCTTGACCTTGCAATGAAGGGAGTTTAGTTTTCCGGATACTCTCTCACATGCCACCTCCATCTACCTGAGGATCCTTCGACCTGTTGTCTTCAGGGATCTGACCCCATACCCTAATGGGCGCCCACCATATGTCAAGCTGCACAAACATCTGTGGGTCTTCCTAGCTCTTTGCTGATTTTTATGAGAGCAGGTCACCAACCACCTAGGCCATTGCCTGAAATCCTCCTCTTCCAGATAAAAACATGATTTCCTTTCTCTGAGATAAGTGAGCGCATGGGTTACCACGACTTCCATACAGAAGGAATGGCCCCAGCCTTTTTCCTTGTTGCCATATGATTTTGCACAATGAACAAGTGGCCACAACTTGACTAAAGCCTCAAGTTTGACCTCCCATCTGCATTTAAATTCTCAATTCCTCTTTCCCTCAGTGAGTATTGATCTCCAGAGGCTCTGTCAGTAACTGTACCACCCAATTATGACAGAAAGATGTTTAACACCCTTATAGCTGGTACTCCACTGTTCTTACGTGACATGGTATTGACTGGCCTTACCTTTTAACACCATTGCTGCCCCACATTTTGGAGCCTATTGAATTCCACCTCCACTTTTTTCACCTATCAGGTGTTGCCGCATTATGAATTAAGGTCCATGCGCTCCTTTATTCCCTACCATGGTCTAAACACCCTATTCATGACCTGTTCTTTGAGAAGTCCCTACTCTGACGCCACTGGATTCTCTGAGTCCTTGCCTATGCTATAGACCTCTAGACGATTCGCAATTCCTTCCTTTGCGCATCCTTTATCTTACAGGTTTAAATCCTACTACACTGTTAACCCACTTTTCAGGTATATCTCAAGGTGTATCTTGTCATGGATGAGAGTGCTTGGCACCAGTATATCATTCCACGACTGGCGGAATAAACAGAGTTCAAATTAAAACTAGCAAAAGTGTGGGAAACTTACCCACCGCGAATGGAATTGGATGACACTTTGTTAGATTCAGATGAGCTGAGAAATTGCCAAACTATCAGGACTATGTCATGCAAAATGATTTAGATACCTGATGTTCTAAAAATTTAGATAAATTATGATGATGACGTTGTCAAAGAAGTCTATGAAAATCAGCCCCCTTTATAAAGTTGAGGGATTGCGAGATAATTTGTAAGTTCCAATGACAACATGATGATTTGACCATACTACCACAATTGGAATGATCAAGGCTCTTAGAAAAAATTTTAGAAAATGGCAATCACTAATTTCAAAAGTAGCTAATAATAAACGCAATGCATATTAAAAACGCGCAATTGCATGAATCTGAACTTGATGCACATATTACCAAAAGGCTAATGAACTAATAATCTTACAAGAGACTACAGCCCACAACACAGTAGTGGGGACTGGAGAATGGGCCCCTGAACATCAAAGTTCAGGGGTATCACTGCGAGAAATGGATTTTAGATACAAGAATTGAATTAAATGGACGAAGCAGCCAAATTAGAATTCAGACGCCAACTCATTAGGGTATCCTGAAACCCCTGTATTGATACTCTAGTATCCTAAATAAATTTAAAATTTAAATTTTAAATCTTAATTCTACAATGAGTAAAACACTCACTTTTACTTTATTAATATCTTTCCACAGAATCTTAGTGTATCTTTTTTATTTTAATTAAATGTTTTAAGTGATATAATCGCCAGTAGCCAGTCTGGGATTAGTGATTGAGCAGAATGCACTAACCAGTCTGAGATCTGCTCTGCTTGAACAAGACACTAGCCTACGCGGATACCTTGGAGCTGAGCTTCCAAGAGAGAGATTGAATTGGATTCTGTTTTGTCCTGAGGGCTAGCATAAGGATAACATATCAGAGAATATTAACAAGAGTTTCTTCATAGGCGAGATCAGAGTAAATAAAAGATAGTTATACTATGGGTATCGTTAGTAAATTTTTTTCAATGAGGAAGATTATGACCTTCCCAATGGTGGTCTGGTGTATTAACTGTGCTTAACAGATCTCTTAAGCAAATCAGCCTTACAAATCAGGCGAGCCAAGGTTGGCAAGCTAACTATTAAGCTCACTAAAGGTGTGGCATAATCAGCATAGATTTAAGATCATGAGATTCCTCATGTACAGTCCAAAAATGAAGAGGGAAGGAAGTGTATGATGGAGATGAATACTCAGAACTCTTAGTGGGGGATGAGGATAATAGCTGTTTAAGACTCATAATCTTAAACTATAAATTTGTGATCTACAAACCTAAAATTAAGCGCGTCAAGGAGACTTTCTAGAAAAGCACCAATTTCCTCCATTCTAATTGGGAAAGGGCCTTCATTATTAATGAAGCTTGTAGCTACCAATAAGAATATGGAGGATCAAGTTTTATTCTTTAAAAAGGAGAACAGAGATATCATATGCATTGAATGATTATAAAATGCGCTCAGAATAGCACGACATCATGCTGTTTATTATGGACAAGAGTATAGACGATTTGAGGCTCAAATGCATACTATACCAGAATCTACCTCAACTAGACCAGTAACTCAGTTTAATATATCAGTATTGGCCACTAACTGACTGCCACGCAACTGCTCAAGATGCGTGCCATCCCCCTTGAAGAAGACTTTAACTTCAAAACTTACTTTAATACCATGTACACACCTGGAGAAGAAACAATCGCTGGTTTCCTCCAAATATACGAGAACAGAATGGATGGTGCTATTGGCCTCCAAAAGTCTCACCCCGTGCAAGGGTGCATGAATTGCAAGGCTCAAGAGATCCTTAATGAAAGCCTACAGCCTGTACCAACTTGTTTTAAAGTGAAGAAAATTTTTCTCTCAGAGTTTGGCAGTGATCAAGATGTCCAAAACATGAAGCAAGGGTTAATACTTATGAAAATGGGAAAGAATAGTCAATTGCAAACTACACATCATGCTACTACCTCAAAGCTTAATAGTTGTGGACAACGGGAACTATGTATTTAATTTCTGCAAAAACGGTTTTAATGAGTTAGTTGGAAACGTATATTGCCTTAAAGATGCATATAATTCTCACAGGTTAAAGCGCGATGTCCCCAAAGGCTCCCAAATATGCATTACTTGACGTAAAGGGACTTAAAAACAGAGTTTAAGGCAACGGTAACACCTCTAAATGGATTAGCAAGTCAGTTTACGTTGCAAACTACAAGGGTGAAAACTAAATGATAAGTATCTTAAACCACCAGAACGCCTGCCCCTTCATGAATTGGCATGCAATAAGTACCATCATATGGGCAATTCTACCAACCTTGTCCTAATTGCCGCTAAAAAGAAGGACACCCACACAAAGTGTATACCAATAATACCATAACTTGGGTGGATCTTCATACTAATGGTGAAGACAGTCATGAAATGAGTTAGAAAGCAAAGTATACCACGTGTTAGGGGCACCTAACATGATGGATTTTCCTGCTAGGTTAAGAGTTAACAACATTGATGTAATTAAAGTCGAGTTTGACTGATTTGCAAAAGAAAACCAGCCTACCCAGATCATTAACTTAATTGAAGAATGAGAGCAGATCGTGATGAATACTTTTAGGAATTAAGAACTGGATAGGGGGATACTATCAAGATCACAATGGGTACTGAGGCTCTGAGACAATTTGAAGGATCTACCACTGACATTCTGATTACTGGAAACCATTTCAGCAATGGTGAAAATGAAAATGGTGATCCAGAAAGTACGCGTCTTAACTGTAATGAACATAGGGGCTCTATTAACATGATGTCCTCTAAGCTCATAGCGAAGCTGAAGTTTATGACCAATAATGATTACAATGTGAAGTACCAAACTGATAGACCTTTCATTACTCGCGCTCTAAGAGCCAATTCAGCATTACCATTACACATTAGGCACATGGACCTAACCGCACCAGAAATGGTATGGGATAATGACCACCATGACTTTCTAATTAGGACGCAGTTTCTCCTTTAGTTTTGAGTGAAGATTGACTTCACAACCAGCACTGTAAGTATCTTGAGTTATCAACTTTTGCTGATGTGTAAGGACGAGAAGGTTAAACCATGGAAGCAAGGGCATAGTTAGTGGAGATGGATCAATTTATTTAGCACATCCACTACAACCTTACAGAGAAGGGTGTGAAGTAGCTACCCTCCACAGCTAGCTTGGAATAAGGGCTTCTGGTGAGCACTAGTAAAACCATGAAGATTTGAAGGGGATCAACGCTTGGTGACCCAGATAATCAGCGCAAAGCTTCCACTGGATACTTTTAAGGAAGTTTACAGGCGCGCTGAAATCTGCAAACAAGAGCCACAAGTTTTACCTGAATTCTATTATATCACCTACTTATAGGGTTGACCATCGTCTTAGCAAATATCAAACCTCAACATATAGTTGAGAAAGGACAAGCCATTGTACAAACCCAACTGACCAGTTGCAATGACATTGATTCAGTACACATTGAAGGGGACTCTGACAATATCAGGTTTTGGGATGTGACCCCTAAACAGAAGAAGGAGCTGGACGAACTATTGGATGAGTTCAATGACATATTTAGTACCAGATCCAAAATAATATGGACTATGCACGAGTGAGATCCACAAGATGGATACTGGATCTGCTATACATTCAAGTTTAAAACCTAATGCCACTAAAAAAACTGAGGATTATTATGTTAAACAAGAGTTTTTTTAATTAGCTGAAGTAGGACTAATTGAATCATTGAAGAGTCCTTGGGCTTCGCCTTTAATGAGTATGCAAAAAGGATGGGACCCATAGCATAATCATGGACTACCACTGCTAGAACAATATACCAAAAAGGATTTTTATCCATCCCACGTACAGATAATTCTTTGAAACGCCTGAGCAGATGAGATAATATTTGGTGATGGATCTGGCCTACAGAAACTGGCATATGGAGCTCTTTCCAGAGGACTAGGAGAACTGCGCCATGATCAGTAGTCAGATGTTGTTTGAGCTCACAAGGATGCCGCAGGTGCTCTGCAACGCCCCTGCCACTTACAGCACGTGATGGATCGCATTTTGGCGATCTCAAGTTGTTTATTGTGTTGAATTACCTAAATGATGTTATTAGGTTCAGCTGAACCTTCCAGGATCATTTTTCACCTCTGAAAAGTCTTTACTCAGCTGCAAGCATCAAATCTGAAGTTGAAACAGAGCAAGTGCACTTTCCTCAATAGCAACTAAATTTCCTGGGCCTGGGATCAGCCCTAGTGGAATAAAGCCCAAGGACATGAAGGTCATAGCAATTCTGGCAATGGAGCCACCTAAGAGCATGAGGGAAATCTAAGCGTTCCCTAGGTTGATGGGATATTAATGGCAGTTTATCCCCCATTTTGCAGACTTGGCTGCAGTTCAAACTTACTTTCTGACAAAGGAAAAGAAGTTTGAGTGGGGCCTGGAACAGGAGAAGGCCTTTGGGGAGTTAAAGGCAATATTGGTAGAAGCGCCAATCTTGGCCTACCAAGATTTCAACAGGAAGTTTTACCTCTACACCAATGCAAGTGACGTTTGTCTTGGCGCAATATTGGCCCAATTGGATGAAGAAGGGGCGTACCACTCAATCGTTTATTATTCAAAGGTGTTTAACAAAACCAAGGACTACACTGCCACAGAGAGAGTTCCTGGTGGTGACACAAGCAATCAAGAATTTCTGACCTTACCTGTATGGGGTACACTTCAAGGTTGTGATGGATCATGCATCTCTACACAAGTTGCAAAATATAAAGGCTCCAACGGACACATCTCTAGATAGGCAGTACCACTCCACGGATATGATTTTCAAATCATCCAATGGGCAGGGGACAAACACCTTAACGCTGATGGATTTTGCAATTGCAGTGTTTCACTTACAAGTGCCAGAGTGCGATCAACTTTATGAGCTAATTGGGTTATGAGAAGAAGCATGGCAGGTTAAAAAGGATGAAGTTAAGACCATCCTGAGCCAGTGCTCCAAAGACACCCGGCATGTTGAAGGAAATCTATGGAAGAAGGTACAAGTTAATGGCGCCATACATCAGACCCGGCGACCAGATGGAATTAATGATGAAAGTGCACAAGCATGTTGACCATGTACAGTTTCAGAAGACGTTACACTACCTTAATCAGTTCTACTGGGAGTCCATGTTTGGTGAAGTACACCAGTCTTTAGAACTATGTATACCTTACACAAGTTTCCATCTGCTGGCGAAACGCTTTGCTTTTACCCCTGATCCTACCTAGAGCACAATTCAGTAAAGTCTTTATTGTTGTGGTGGAGCCACTTCTGACTGACTCCAGTGGATTAAAGTTCATCCTTGTATCAATTTACCACATTACCAAGCGGGCTGAAGCCTCCACAGTTAAGATGTACACTGCAAACTCAACCTCTCAATTACTCTACAACTAAGTTATACCAGGCACAGTTGCCCCCAAGTCTTGCTTTCAAATAATAATAGAATTTCATACCAGATGCTGTGAGAAAATTTATGTACTTAGGTGAAGTAACAAAAATAATTAAACTCTATACACACCATATTTAACTGAATCATCAAGTGGGTAATAGGAACCTTTGGAGGAATACTTAAGAAGATAGAGCTCAACTACAAGTCCCAATGGGAAAGTTTCTTCCCTCTGCGTTGTTGACTTGCAGGCTTAACTACCGCTGAGTAATTGGGATGACCCCTTTCAAGGCCCTGTACTAGTTAGAAGCATCACTGCTGACCCTGCTAGCACCAATCATTACCACAGACTAGGAGAACCTGCTTATTTGAAGCTATAAGCAAGAAATAGTGGATGAGCTTATTAGAATACAATAGGAGGCCTCAAACAACATAGAGGCGGCTATCCCATGATGGCAATGGGAGGGTCCGAGATAAACTTGGCTACCAGAGTTCATCCTAAAAGACAAAGTGCTGTTTTATTTATGAGGAAGACAGCCAATGAGGCTGCAGGCCCTCTAGACTGGGCCTGAAAATGTCTTAGTAAATAGAGGGGCTGTAATACTCTATATTTGATAATGATACTAATTTAGTATTTAGTATAGTGCATGCACAGCACCTAAGGTCATTCCCCTAATTTTTTATGGGTGGGGAAGTGTCATGGATGAGGATGCAAGGGGATCAGCAGATCATTCCTTAACTGGTAGAATGAACAGAGTTAAATCTCAAACCGGTAGATTTTTGGGAAACTTACCTGCTGCAGAATGAATTGGACGACCCCCTTTTATAAATTCAGATGAGAATAGAAATTTGACAACCAATAAATATAAAGTGATATGAAATATTTTGATACCTGACACTTCAGAAGATTTAAAAAATGAAAAAGATGATGTTGACAAGGAAAACTATAAAATTGACCCACTTTTATACCTTTGGTCAAAATTAAATTGCAAATAGCCAATAATGCCATGATGACCAAACCAACTTAATCTATGGGAACAAATTAAGGCTATCAACTGAATATTAAAAAATGGCAAGCAACTAATTTCATGTTCTATTTAAAAGCCTGATGCAAGGCACATTGAAGGCGCGCAATTTCATGAACTTGAAATTGATGAGCATATTTACAAAATGATAATGAAGCAATAATTGAGTAGAGAATAACCCCACAGCTCAGAAGTGGGGACTGAGGAATGGGCCTTGGACATTCAGGTTTATAGGTAATCACTTCGATTTAAACCTTTTAAAATTCTAGAATTTAATCAAATGGACGAAGCAACCAAAGTGGCATTCAGACGCCACCTCACTAGGGTAACCTAAAACCCCTTTATTGACACCATAGAATGATGAAATACTTAAGAATTTTCTTCCACTTATATCCTGTGTTATAAAATTGGCAGTATGTGAGTGATACACTGAAGGGTTTTGGCACAGGGTTTGACCCACTGAGCAGCTAGGATCAACGATGTGAGGATTGTTATCCTTAAAATAAAATAATAGACTTATAAAATAAATATGGAGCACTTGCTCTCACAACACTTCTCTATTAATATTTTATTATAGCTGATTCCCGCTGTTCCACTAACTTCCACTATAAAAATCTACCTTTCCTCGATCATCTCATCCTGCTTATATTGTAACAATTTCAAATGAAACTACTTACATGGCTTAGAAACTCAATTTGCTGTATCTCATTGGTTACATCAATTCTTCATTCATTAATCTCACGACGCCCAATTTGAGGCTATCTAATAACAATCCAATGTCGCCTAATGTTGAGGCGCTCAAATTACCATTAATCATATCATTCTCAGCAGATCCATCCATCCTGCCCTCTTGATCTAGGGCTTATCATCCAGTCATAACCCAAATCGCGACATCTTGAATTATATAAGAAGTAAGAAATCTCTTTTTCTCTAATAAAGTTTTTCACAGAATTTAGTTTATTCTTTTATTTTTAATTAAATGGTTTTAGTGATTTAATCACGAGTATCCAGTCTGGGATTAGTGATTGAGCAGAATACAGTAACCAGTCTGAGATCTGCTCTTTTTGAACAAGACACTCACCTATGCAGATACCTTGGAGCTGAGCTTCCAAAGGAGGGGTTAAATTGGATTCTGTTGTGTCCTGAGTGCTAACCTAATGAGAACATATCAAAGTTTTTAACAAGAGTTTCGCCATAAGTGAGAACAGTTTAACTAAGAGATGATATACAACGGGTAATATCAGTAGAGATTTTCTCAATGAGGAAGCCTATGTCCTTCCCAATAGTTTTTGGGTACCCAATCATTGTCTGTAACAGATCCCCTGAGCATCAAGTCGGCCTCAGAAGTTAATTGAGCCAAGGTCAGCAATCTGGCTTCTTTAAGGTCTCTACCATTTAGCTAACCCTCCCAGGCTTAATCTCTACTGCAACACAGCAGTGTCACATCATTCCACATCCATTTCTAATGTCCTTACCCTCCACTTCCCTCTCCTAAGGCTCATAGGAGCCCAGGTGTAATTCAATAAACATTGATGAATATCCCATGGGTCAGGGACCATCTAGTACAAAAGAAGGATACAAGGCATAATTAATGAAAAAGTTAAAAACCAGGGACGCTTTTATTGTAGCCCGATTCTGCTCCCTGATATTAACTACACAGACTCTTGAACATTTGCGTTGATTAACTGAAATAAAAAAACAGGGGCAATAATTTATGAAGATTACTATTAAAGTTGATTTCCTTAAAAAGACACGTTGTGTGAATGGTTCAACGCTAAACCGGTGCTTCTTCCTCTTGAAAATATGTTTGAACTGGTGGGGAACACTTACCTATCCTATTCACGCAGAACCAAGTGGAGATCTGATAGCAACCTAAGGATATCCAATCCTTGCACTCTTATCTTAAGAGTAAGATATAAATAAGTGTAAAAACAACTAAGTTATTATTAAATTTTGATTTGTCTATATTTAGAAATTTTTGGGGGTTTTATAGTACACTTGGCGCACAGCTTTTCAGCTGCCCACTAGGGATTAATTAATTGTTTCCCAGATGGTTTAACCTTTGAGTTTTAGCTTCCAAATCCTGGAGGGTATCTTTGCCTTAATTTTTTAGGTAGCGTAATCCTTGATGTATGGCCACCAATATATTAGTGTCAGGAGCCAGACACCAATTGATTCAGGTTATCTTGCCTAGTGACGGTTCTACCATTAAAACAAGTGTTAAAAAGCCTAGGTAGTTTCAACAACTCCACAACCATTAGATTTGAATGATTCTTCATGGTAATTTAACTATTGGGTGTTACTCCAGCATCAAATCTCTGCTAAATATTGTTGAGGATGATCCTTGACAAAAATACTGATCAAAATAATCATTAGATCCCTTTCATTAATTAAATATGACTAATACTTTAGTCAGCAATTGTTGCCAAATATAATATTTCTTAGAATTTCAATAAATTTAATATTCAGGTGCTATGTAGGCTACGAAATTAATAATTTTGTGGCTCTAGCAAAGATAGAAACAAGCGCAATGAATTTACTAGTTCCATTACAATAATAGATTCCATTTGGAAATACAGAACTCTGTTATGAGTAGACCAAAATTGAGCTACGCGAGACAAAAATAGTGGTACTTTATTAGTTATAAATGAGGGATATTTATAGGGGTAGATTTGGTAGTTCTTCATGAGGATTTTTGTGCTTCAACCAAGGTAAGATCTTTCCAAATAGATGACCAATTTTGCCGATTATTATTACTATACTTGTGATGGTCAGATCTGATAAGGTTCTTATTAGATGAGATCAACCTTCTTTTGGGATGTTTAGCCCTTTTATGTCTGCTTAGCCTCATCCTTCAGAGGAGGCAAATAACTATGGAGGGTCAATCATTGGTCTATCTAAGAATCAGATATCTCTAATGGGGTTTTTACAATCTCATTAGACTGAGACACCAAATATCAACTTAAATTATTTTTTGTCATTTTAGTTAAATCCCCAACAATATTGGAAATACCAATCTTCAGATTAATTTAACTGTAATAGGGAAGAGATAATGTGGCCAACTGAAATTCCACCAATTAATAACCTGGAGAGTCCATATGCATTCTTATAGTATGAGCATGATCAATGTAATACTTCATAGTTGTAGACTTGAAGTTTCATTGATCACTTAGCTAGCCCTCTTTTGTGGCTCTTTAGATGTAGTGTTTTGTAGAAGATCATGGTCATTGATGATATATAATTTTACTCATAATGGTAGAATTTAAACTTATTAAATATGAAAATAACAGCTTAACATTCACATAAGTTTACTTTTCTCTCTCGTTGCAATCACTTTTGCAACCTATTCAATTCAAGTCTGAATTTAGTTTGATAATCTCACAGAGGAGATTGGTCTGCGCCCATGTTAGGGAGCAGTTGGGCAAGTAAGGTAAGAGGAGCAGGTGGTAGGCCCACGGCCTCAAATGTTCAAAAACGCCCCAGAGAAACTGGTAGAATAGAAATTTTTTTAAAAAACTGGCGGTCACTATTTCCCCAGAAATCCTCACTTGGCAAGCACAATGCAACCAGTACATCAACACGCCGCACTCCCAGCCACTTTCATCAGTGGAATACAGAGTTCGCGTGTTTTTGGAAATCCAACAAATGGCTTTATGGGAAAAATTTTGTGGGGATGTGCACACTTTTTTCCTGACCGCGTTGTATGTCGCACTTCACTCCATGTCACACAGTTGGCTAAACCTAGGTTTTGAAAACAAGGAGGCAGCAGATGTGGCTGCTGCAGTGAATGTAGTGATCAACCTCCCCAAAGGGCAACGGGTCATCAAAACCAAATGCACCAGATGGACAAAATCAAACCAAATTTTCCTCACATTTGACTTTTTTCCTACTACGGTAAAACATGCCATTTTGGAGCAACACCTAAAAGATGGTCTCACCATCTACGGCGAAATACAATCTTTTGAGACGCAACGCTTTATGCTGATGCCTCACCTGTGCACCGGCAAAGCCATTGCAGTTCTGACCCCAACTGAGGAGATTGCAAAGGACCTAACCCAGATCCCGCACTCCACTTTTATTAATATTGAAGGGCATACCACCCACCCTTTCTGGGTAACCGTGGACAGCGCGCCCCCCATCTGCACCCACTGTGATGCGTTTAGCCATAAGGCACATGCATGCCCCACCAAGGAGGGCATCACATTCCAAGAGCACCCCTCGGTGGCCATGGCCAGCAGAGAGGCGCACTATGAATCAACCGCAAGCACCAAAGAGGCTTTCCCGTGGGGAGCACAAGGCTGCTACCTACTGGTAAAGCCTATTTCACCGCAAGAGTAGAAGAAGGCCAAGCAGGCCCGAAGGGCTGCATCCAAGGAAGTGGCCAAAGTCACCACTGCTATCCCACACTCCTAACGCCAGGAGGACATTGATACCTTCATGGCAGAAGCAACTTGGGAATCCACCAACCAATCAGATTGTAAAGCCCATGCCAATTGGGCCACTCAATCCGAGGATCCAATGGGGGACTCAATCTCACACAATTGTTGCAACCAAGCTCCAGTTGAAACTAACTTGGGGCCCAAACTACCTGAAAATTTTTTTGACCCGCTCAATGGTGCACCAAACTCATCCGCACTGCAAAAAATTTGTCTGACGTTGGGGAAACAAAAATTGAAGGCAAAAGCCAACGCGAACTTTTCTGCTAAAATCAACAAAACTACTGATAGCGTTGCTGCAAACACCTGTGCTGCCATGAAGTCCTGTGGGGATCTAGAGGAGGCTAGTGGGCCCAGGTGCCCACCCCCTCGCACCTAAGGTGCAATGGGGGAAACCTTCACTTTAGGGATGTTGAATATTGCCAGACTCAAGGCCTCGCCATCCTGGGCTAGGAAACTGAGTTTTTTACAACAAAATTTACCTGTGGATATCCTGGCCATCCAGGAGTCCCACTGTCCGCGAGGTTCTGAGGAGGCTTGAAAACCATGCTCCTCCCATCCCTATCCTTTTGGTCAGAGCACTGTAGGGTGCTAGTTCAGAGAAACAATTTCTTCAAAATTTTATCATCGGAAACCTTCCTCAATGGCTGAGTCCTCATTATCACTTTCTTGTGGGCTGACGTGGTGCACGCTATCATCAACATTTATGCCCCAAACTGTTCACGAGAGCATCAGGATTTTTTCTTGTCAGTCAAATCCCTCCCGCTACCCCCAGACCCTTTCATAGTCAGTGACATGAACTGTTGGCTAAACACACCAACGGACCATTGGCCTTCCTCCTCCCACGCCCCAGGGTCACGTATAACTTCGCGTTCTAAAGGCCACCCTTGGGTTAATGGATGTGCTGCCACGGCGAGCCCCACTGCTCAAAAACATGATGCACCCCCACATCCACAATGGCCAATTAAGGTCCATGTCCCGCATCTAAACTTATTCTTACGCTGGCGAAATTCCAACCCCACATTTCCCACTTCAAAACAACAAAAATGGAATTTTTTGACCACCGACTGGTCTCAATAACCTACCACCTACCTGTCACAGTGGCTAAGGCCCCACATTGGTGCAAACTCCTCCCCCCCAAACTCGCGTCGCCAGGATTTTCCACTTGGGTGGAATCGGCAACTTTGGCAAAAGAGTTTGTTGCACCATTTTGCGCGGACCCCATCTCCACATGGGCAACCAACAAAGAAGTTACCATCCGCCACTTTCACCACCTCTCCTCCACACACTCATGAGCCACATTGGCTGTCATTTCACGCACTCTGGCAGAGTTGGCACACCTGGAGTCCAACATCCCAGCTACAGGATACAGCCCTGCATGGGGCTGGAAGTGGGCAGAGGCATCTGCCCACCTCAATGCACTCAAAAGACAACACAAACATCGGGTTTGTGTTCAGTACAGGGCCACACGCATCACAAAAGGTGACAAGTGCACCACACATTTCTTTAAAAAATTTTCGTACCACACTAGAGCGTGGCCTGCACACAGGTGCAAAGATCAGATAATTCCATTGCGGATACACCGGCTGAAGTGGCAATTGAAATGCAACAGTATTACTTTGAGTTGTACCGCTCTGACCCAATTCAGCCAGCCAAAGTGGCAGAATTTCTCGACTGAGCCCACATCCGCACCATTTCTGATACCCGGAAATAATGAATTTGATTACTCTGAACAAATTATGGACAGCCATTCGTGGTGCGCCAAACTGAAAATGCCCAGGCCCAGATGGCATTCCATATGAGTTCTACAAAAAGTACTTCAAATATATATCCCCATTGCTGCTCGCCTCACTTAACCAAAGCCTGTTGGAAACGCGCCTCTTATCAGGAGGATATGAGGCCTTTACAGTCACACTTTTCATAAAAGGGATAAGCTAGAATTACCCAACTGGCGCCCCATTTCTCTAACAAACACAGAAACCAAAAATTTAACAAAAATCATGGCTAACCGTTTAGGTATTGTAGCATCTGCCACCATCTCCCCAAAGCAAACCAGCTTCATACCAAGAAGGTCGATTTGGGACAACGTGCACTCTGTGGATAACGCATGCTAGTCCACAGCCTCTGGGGTACTTGTATTCTTGGACCAACAGAAGGCCTATGTTAGAGTAAACTGGGAATACCTCAGGGCCTGCCTCCATCAATTCCGCTTACCCCCTCGCTTCATCAACTGGGTGATGCTGCTCACGGAATCTGCAACAATGGCAGTACGTGGCCCTGGCTTCCTAACAGAAGTAGTCCGCCCTCAAAGAGGCTTGCGACAAGGGGACCCCCTCATCCCACTCTTATACAACTTCAGCCTTGATCCACTACTTCGAAACGTAAATGCCCAACTCACTGGGGTCCATGTGCCAGGCCAAGCCCCAGTCAAGATGATGACATTTGCAGATGACTGTGTGGTTGGGGCGTCTAATAATAAAGATGCACACGCACTTGAAGCTCTCATCCAGGAGTATTCCCAGGTAAGTAACGCTGCACTGAATGCTTCCAAAACTGAAATCATCCTCCTTGGTTGGTATCAAACCTGATGGGCCCCAGCAACCAGTGCCCAGCCCGGCCCATCTACTTGCACACGTGCTCGCCCTCCCAGCTCACCCCACACCACCCCACTGGTGCTCCCCTTCAAGCCACGTCCTAACATAGGACCAGTACGCTATCTGGGCATGTGGGTGGAGGCAGGTGGGTATCTATCAGCAGTAATGGAGAGTCGTATTCTAGACAACGTGATGAAGTGCATCGCCTCCCTCAGAGCCCACCCTACTTCCCTTACTGGCAGGGTTGTTTTAGCTAACTCTATGCTCCTCTCCAAAGTCTAATATTGAGCCCACGCCATCCCCTTCTCCCCAAGCTTCTTCAAATCCTTGTATGCCCTGCTGCAAGGATGGCTTTGGTCAGGCTGCCCTCCACCAGTAGGGCTAGAGGCCATGTTTGGCCTTTATCATCATGGTGGCTGGGCCTGCTTGACTTCAGAGCCCATGCTGCCAAGATCTTGGGTACCTGGATTGCAGCTGTCACTGCCCCTACGCTCCCCTCCCAACACTGGTCCCGCGCGGCCTGCTCCAACTTCTCCCGCGCCTTGGGCCTCAACAATCCATTGAACCCCCACTCCCTGATGAAATACCTGGCTTCACACCCATCGGCCACAGGTCCTCACGGGACTTAAATTCACTACAAACGAATCCTCCTCTCCATGCGGAGTGCTGAGTGGAGAATCTATATTAGCGGACACACAGCCCAGAGAGGCCGCCCCTCTCCTCAGTTCACACAAGAGGTACAGGGGCTACCCATCCAAGATGGCGTGATCCCCACACGGCCCCATGTCCTATCCAAGGTGGACTACCTGGACATGATGGACATCCCCTACTCTATTGAGACCCAAAAAACTATCTGGAAATATGCACACCATCCTCTGTTGCAGCCTCAAATCTGCTCCCATGTGTGGCACTGCCTGAGGTGGGTGTACCATACAGCCGAGAACTCTAATGCTTTACACTCATCCCGCGTCATGTGTGGCCAGTATGGAGCGCTGTTCCACCGCCTGGAGAAGTGTCCTACCTCTAGAGCGATATGGCGCGAAGTTCAACGTCTGCTTGGCCAGGATCAAACACATCCCTTCAGTCTGTCAAGAGATATGTTTGCTTTATCAATGGCTTCCCCCCTTCCCCCTCCCTCCATGCTCTGGTGGTTGCAATCGCCATGTGGACTATCCACACGATTGTCTTGGATGCCATCGCAGGCTCCAACCCCACCCTCCCAGAAGCTGTCCACAGATTCCAGTCTCATTTGGTGGACCACTTTCAAGCTTGGATGTTTGGATACCTCCCACTGCGCCACTGACAGCTGGTCTCCTCTTGGTTCCCAGTTTAGTTCATCAAATCAGACCCCTTCCTCCACACGTGTTCAATTTTGGCTACGGCCCCTTCACACGTTCCCTCCCCCTCCCCATAAGTGGCGTTCCCACTGGCAACTAGAGATAGCATCGCTTCTCTGGGGCGCCTTCCCTGTTACTAAGTTTCGTCTCTTTCAGGTCAAATTTGGAAGTGTCCATCCCATGGTCAGCCTTCCCCGCAATAAATTTATATTTAAATTTAAAACATTCACATAAGTTTTTGTATAGTTCCTCTCATGCTTAGTAAGCTTATGTCTGCATAATTTGAATGGATGTTCATCATCATTTTTTGTAAATTTGAGATAGAACAGCTCCAATGGCAGTCAGAAATGCATTTGCTTACAATAAATGAATGTTCAAAAATTAGGTATATTAAAACTGACACCTTTATGCTACTTCTTTAACTTTTCTAAGGCGTCTTTGCACTCTATGGACCATTTAGAATGCCACCAACTTTTTAACAATTGGGAATAATGGTTTTGTATATGCAAAAGCTCTTAAATAAGTTAAAACCTGATATTATACCATCCCTAAGAGGAGCTGTACATTTCAATTTTATTTGGAGATCATCATGAGGTTAAATGATTTAAGCTTTTGGTTTTATGGTCATGTTCTCTGAATATCATCAATGTAACCTAGGTAGTCCATATGGAGTTTAAAATTTATATTTTCTTTGTTTATCTTCATTTGGGCTTGTGCTATCTACGGGCTTCTCCTTAATATGGGTAAGCTTCACCATTAGGTGTCATATTTATTTATAATTTTTAAATATTATCTAATATTTTTAAAATGCGGTATATCGCTGAACCTATTTTATAAGGTTCAAAAATACTATAAATAAATATAAATAATTGAACAAAGCCATGACAAGATAACATTTAATCATTTTTAAAGATCTATCAACATCAAACTGTAAAATGTATATTTTTATTATATCCTGACTTATCCCTTGTACTTTATATAGTACTCCTATATCTAATAATAAAATATCACTTTTTTACTTAAATATCTCGTTGTTGAATAGCATAATTGTAAAGGCCAGGGTAAAGATTTAACAGCGAGGTTGATCCCATTGAGTACTTCAAAGATCTTTGACCTGTCAGGTAAGTTAAATAATTTTTCCCAACTGGCCTAAAAGAATTGGGGCTTCCTTCCAAGTCTTGAGTACCCTGTGAACTTCAACAACAAAAGTTATTTTGACAACTTGGCATCCAGTTGGTATTCCTCTAGTGATTCAGCACCCCTAACTAATGAGTTGTTTTTACTATCACTGAGAGAATCGTCTTATGCTATGATTATCACCAACTCTTTTTTATGGAATTAAATTGCTCACTTCCATCTGATAACAAGGCTCCTAAATACTGCTGGAAATCCTGGAGCTGGTAGTTTGAGTGACCTGAAAAAATCCATAGTGAAGCACATGCTTCACCTAAAACTTTTATTTTACTTTACAGTTATCGAAGATGCACCAAATGGGTGACATAAAAATGATTTTTTCAAGACCTTCCACTGTCTGGTGGTTTATAAAAACATGATAAGTAAAATTCCCTTTATCAGTTTATATCATCTCACTGACAATATTATAATCCTTTTTTATAACTTAATTTAACTATTTTTATTGATCATTAATAGGTTTAATTATCATTAGCCATCTTAATTTGAGCCCCATGTTCCATCTCCAAAGGTTTTAATAAGTTGCCGCAGGACAGCTGACCCAAAATCCCAATTGCAATGACCACATCACTGTTCCCTGACATTGTTGTCCCCAGGTTGCCTCACATCTGTAGCAAGGTTAAGGGGCGGTGTGCTGAACTTTCCCACCTGTGGCCTCATTCACTATGCCACCCTTAACATGCTGTACCAGTTCTGAACCATGTATGTGTTATATATCTCTGCTGACACCGCCCGTTTTTGTTTCATGCCAAGAAGATCTTTGAGGTGAACCACGGTTTAATGTCCACCACACAGTTATACTAAGTGCATCTGAGGTATATGAATTTTTGTTACCCCAAGCTCTTCACTCCTTTCCACCACCATCCTCTCTAAGCTATGTTCCAAGTGCGACGATCTTCTCTGAAAACAACATTATGATGTTGGTCAACATCTCCCTCTTTTTGAGCTATCTAACTTAAATCTTAATTATAACTTATCTAAAATTACCAATACACCACTCTGACACCCATAATCGCCTCCCAATAACCCATATCCCACAGCTATAGAAGATCATAAGTTAACTATGGGCTTTCTTGCTTATCCCTGGACCAGCTTTCTGAGCCTTACTACTATGCTGCCCTAACCAGGATTTATTGAAAGGGCATATATTACATTTTCAATAAAAATTTTAAATTGTACAGTCACAATTTACTGAGGCCCAAATACTTGATCACCTTCATTATCAATTCTTGGTTTGGCTTGGCAGCCTTTTTTCCCCAAAGCCTACATCACTATCACCATTTTGCCTGCTGCCTTTGATTTTGAGCCTTTTCCAGCTTGCCACATACCATTCTATAATACCACCCAATGATTTGCTACCGCTGTGCAATCCTTCAAAAGCTCTTGAATTTTTTTTCTCTGTGTTAATTACGCCATGCTATGGGATCCACTGACGGATGCCACAAATTTTTTTGTTAAAGTGAGAAACTTACTTTTTAATAAAAGTAATAAATATCGCTTTGTTAAAGTTTTTTATGTTTTTTATTGTTTAAGCGGGGCAAGGCAAAAGGTCCTTTCTTTGATACTAGTATTTCCAATTTAAACTAGTTTAAAATCTTGGGACCATGGGTATTTGGGGCTAAAGTATTAAAAAGCTGAGTCATCCAAATTAGGAAATATAGGCTTTCAGCCTATCAGATCAAAGATAAATATTTTGAGGTAAAACTGACCCATGTGATAATAACTTGATAAATTGTATCCAATCAATAGTAAGTAAAATCTTCTCATCTTGGAGGTGATATGACTTGTGTGGTAATGATTTGTTAATTTGTATCCAATCATTGATGAGTAAAATCTTCTCACCACAGAGGTGATCTGACTCATGTGGTAATGAACACCTCAAAATCAGCTGAGAAGTCAGAGCAATACTATTATTAGTTCTTACCTTATTAGGCCAATTTTGGTTATAAATCATATTTTCTTAATAGCTAGGGTTCCACTGAGAATCCGCCAAAGTCTTTTTGCTGTTGGTACTCATATCATTGATAACCACGATATTATTCAAATATTGGGCAGGTGTTGGGTCAATCGTGGTAGCAGATTCAGGGCATTCTTACCTCCAACATTCTTTTTCAAAAGTTGAGAAGGAGAATGTCTGACATTGCCCCCTCAAGAATGTTGGGAGGAGTGTAGGGTCATAGGAAGCGGCCATGTACCCGGTTTATAGTAATTCCTGTATCCAAAGACTTTATAGAATACTCATTTCCTCTCTTATATGTGATGGTAAATGGCCCCTCCCAGGTTGGTCCAAGTTTGCCACTTTGAGGAGTTATGCAATTTTGGTAATATAAAACCCTATCCAACACTTGGAAAGAAGGTAGAGGAGCTTGGAGCTCATTGGCAGCTTGGCCTTCTTTAGTAACCATTTTAGCTAGGTTGGTCATAGCCTCTGATTGAAGCTGAATGATGCGGTTAGCCAACCTTTGCATGGCTTTCTCAGGTTCCTCTCCTCTAGTGAAGACATCCTTAGCTAGAAGAGCAGGTATGCCCAGTTCCCTGCCATACAAAACTTGGAAAGGGGGAATTTTCAAAATCTGATGATAGCTAATTCAATAAGCCATAAGAGCGCTTGGGAGATAATGATCCCAATGAAGGGGATCAGACGAAGCCATTTTCCATAATATAGAAACCAGAGTACCATTTGCTCGCTCCACTGTACCATTGGTTGATGGGTTATATGTAGCTGAGAATAGTTTCTGGGCTCCCATGGAAGTAGCCAAGATTTTAGCTACTCTGGAGGTAAAATTTTTCCTGTTATCACAGAGTAGTACTTGAGGGCACCCATGTCGAATGAAAATATTTTGATGAATAAAGGTGGCAGTGGCCTTAGCAGTTTGGGCTGGCAGCGCCACAGCCTCAACCCACTTCGTGAAGTGGTCAATGCCTACCAAAATATATCTGTTTCCACCTGTGGTTTGAGGAAGTGGCCCTACTACATCCAAGCTTATCAACATGCGAAAAGGCCTGAATTAACTGTCACTCCACCATAGCCACATACTGTTCATATTCCTCTTGAGGGATGGAGTCGGGGGCTAAAAAGTCCCAGTGCATTTGCTCATTATGTTTTTCAAGTTCATAAGCAAACTCCTCCAACAACGAGCGGGTGCTAGCGGTGGAAGCATTCAGTTTATCCTGGAATATCTTCATGGCCTCCTCAACATACTTTGCAATCCCAGTGTCCATAGTAGTAAGTCAGTAATGCAGCTGTATGATGAAGTTACAATTAGCTTCCACACCAGATCTGACTGCTCCAAGATGTTTGAAGGTCAGTTGGTACAGCTTATCATAGGCTAAATTCAGATCTTCATGAGTATCTAGGTGTTGATGTAACTCTTCATGATGTCCAGCTAAGAGATGTATCATGTGTACCAAGGCAGGGTGAGCAAACTTGCATACGTAGGTGGTCAAATTTGTAAGCTGACCATAGGTCTCTGGGAGGACATTAGTCTCATAGAGAAACAAGTGGCATTCCTCTACCAAAGATGCTCGTTTATGAGATGCAATGTCACCAGGATTAAGGATACCATGAGTAAGGTCTCTCACGGCTTCAGTAGCTGGCCAGGTGATGTGATGAGACTCAGGTATTAATATATGCTCAAATGGTTCTTCTCCAAACATCAAAGCAGTAGGGCTGTCCATTTGATCATTGTCTTCAGCCCCTTCCCCATTTTGCACCCAATGGGTGACACTCTCCATTGCTTTTAATACTTTATCGAAGTATTCAGGTGACCCCTGTAGTGAGCACCAGTTTGTGGGATCCACCGACGGATGCCACAAATTTTTGTTAAAGTGAGAAACTTACTTTTTAATAAAAGTAATAAATATCGCTTTGTTAAGTTTTTTGCGTTTTTTATTGTTTAAGCGGGCAAGGCAAAAAGGTCCTTTTCTTTGATACTTCAGTATTTCCAATTTAAACTAGTCCAAAATCTAAGGACCATGGGTGATGAGGCTAAAGTATTAAAAAGCTGAGTCATTTAAATTAGGAAATATAGGCTTTTGGCCTATCATATTGAAGATAAATATTTTGAGGCAAAACTGACCCATGTGGTAATGACTTGATAAATTGTATCCAATCAATAGTGAGGTAAAATCTTCTCACCTTGGAGGTAATATGACTTGTGTGGTAATGAACACCTCAAATTCAGCTGAGAAGTCAGAGCAATACTATTATTAGTTCTTACCTTATTAAGCTGATTTTGGTTATAAATCATATTTTCCCAATAGCTAGGAATCCACCAAGAATCTGCCAAAGTCTTTTCGCCGTTGGTACTCATATCATTGATAACCACAATAATATTAAAGATTGTGCAGGTGTTGGGCCAATCATGGTAATAGATTTGGGGGCATTCTTACCTCCAACATTCTTTTTCAAAAGTTGAAAGGAGAATGTCTGATACATGCCAAGTTATGTTGGTCTCATTAAGCAGATTTACTATTAACATTGACCTCTTACTTTATTCTTCCTTGGCACAGGTATCACACCAGAAAGCTCCTACTTCACATCCCACCACTGGTTTGTCATGCTACCCAAAGCGTATGTTAGTGCTGACTTCTTATTCACCCAGGAAAAAATAATTACCCTCAGATAAAGCTTAGAGGAATTAGTTAGGCTATTACATAATATAGGTGAAGCCTCAACCTTGGGTGTCCTATTTAAGATATTTAATTATTGTTTATTATTATATTTGTATGTGGCGCGCTAACAAAACTATTTTATAAGTCACAAAAATTCTTTCTAAATTAAGATTACTGAGTGATCTTATGACAGTCTAATAATTAATTACTTCTCTAGAGATTAACCAACGATAGGCTTAAACTGGATATTTCTATCTTATTTTAAATTTTATCTAGTAATTTATATAGTACACTTATTTTTGTTAATAAAGTATCACTTTTTACTAATATCTTATTGTTGGCTAGCTTAATTGTAACCCCAGTTCAAGGATTTAACCGCAAGGCTCATTTATTGGGTACTTTGAATAACCTGGACCCCACAGGGTCATTTGGATGATTCTTTTCCCAACTAGCCCTACACTATCCATTGACTAGTTCTTTCAAATGGACATGTCTTGAGTAAAGGTTTATCAAACCACGTTGATATTGTCAAAATAAAAATTAACTCAGCTTAATTTTAGGTCACCTAGAATGGTGTTCATAGTTCTTTGGAAGGTAGCTGGAGAGTTGCAAAGGCTCTGGGCTTGCGCGTCAGTTGATATAAAACTTTGGACATAAAATCTCATGCTTTTATTTTTCTCAAGAAAGATCAAAATGTAAGTACCCAGTGATGAGATATAAATCAATAGAATATCTTGCACCTCATAATTGTTTAATAACGTCATCAACTCATTATAAGAAGCAAAAATCAATATGATTATATTATTCAATCATCTATAATCAATCACCATTCAGTTATAACTGTCTTTTCTCTTGAAAATAAGCATGGGACTGGCCCAAGGGCTGCAATATGCACAATCATTCCTTAATGAAACAGTGACTGAGCTCTTTCCACACATCTTTTCATTGACCAATGATGCATCTTATGGATCATAAGTTATGACTAGAATTCTCATACCAATGCAATGTTGAAATACATTAGCGCACCCTTAGTTATACTCACTAGTGGCAGATATATGAACATGCTTTTGTATTAAAATCAAAGCTTAATCTTTTTATCTTTCAATAAGACCACCAGATGATCTCATGAATTAATTGTGCATTCATTTTGAGTTGCACTGGGCAGGCCAAACTTAGAAGATTCTCCAAAGCTTTTAATTGAATGAAACTCAACCATGAGTATTAAGATACATAGGATTTCTCTGTACCTTCTTCATAGTAAACTTTTAAAGAGCTAAATTATAAAGGGGAACGCAAATTTCTTTGCGTCTAAGTATCAACACAGGTGCCGCGTGTGATTTGATCCAGTATCTTCCTCTTGGAGAGTAGAACTCTCATAGTACTCCCTCAGGTTTCTCAAGTTTCAACCCAGTCTTTACAATTCTGTGGTCCTTAGAAAGCAGCTCACAGACTGTAGAAGCTTGTAAAGGAATACTTTGGTTTTCAGAAGTGTTAGAGGGAAGGAGCTGACTAAAGTTTCTGCCTTGTTGATATTACATGGGAAACACCCCATCTGTGTAGGTCATTTTGATGAAGAAAATTGTTTGTGAGTGAAAACTTGTCTTTCCAAAAATAATTTAATAACACCAGCTGACCAATCTTCAAAAATCCCTTATAGCTCACGGCAGCTCCATAGATAATGAGAAAATAGTACCAATTAAGAAGCGATAATTGTTATTAGATAATTTATAGCAGAAGCACTGACTTGTATTTAACCAAAACCACTTTGTTAAAACACTATAGGGCCCTGTGCTAGTGGTGCTTTCTGTGCCAGCTGTTTTATATTTTTTGGTAATGGTCCACATCAGAAGCTTTTTTTACTTCTTTACAAATTGACTCAAGATTAATTTATCCAGAGCATCACTATCACTATTGTGTGGATTTAAATTTTATTCATATTTTAATGACTAAAGTATACTCAGAGAATAAGTTTAAATTTGAGTTTAATGTAAGGACAGAGGGAGTATCAACAAAAATGATCATAGTTGATATTTTCTTAAACATTTGGAAAGTAGGCATTAAAAGTCCCCAGAGGCAAGGCCACCTTAATTCTTTCTAATAGTGGTAGGTCATCAGATTCATTTGGTTCCCAAAATGTGCTCATTATGCGATTTGAGTAATATAGGCGTATATTACTTTGTAGCCTTCCTTCTCAAGTTCAGAGCATTGGCCTCAAGTTACAGCTAGTATATGGCTGGAGGGAGCGACTTTGGAAGAAATGGTTCACATCTGGTTACCACTATCATACCATTTTGTATGTGGTATTGATGATTGTCTGACAATAGAGTATCCATCCTCTATTATTGGTTGCCTTTTCTCTGTTCCTCTTTATCCACAGGTGAATAAATTGAAGATGTGTTATGTTGCTTCTTTGGAAAATTAGCATCTTAATGCCCCTTGTAGATCATAAGTTCAACACGTCACCTCAGTAATTCTCCACCAAGGTAGATTATTTTCATGACGTTTATAGCTAGTTTCTACAATGTTTTAGTGTTACCTTGTCATTTATTTGATTAATTTTTGTAAGTCTATACTCTAAGTGGGCCAAAGGTGATCTCACATCGTTTTAAGTACTCAATCATGGGTGGGGTGTCCAACTCTTTGACCAAGACAGGTAAAATTATGCGGTGAAACTCAGGATATCCTTTGTAGCGTTTTAAAAAGGAATTTTTACATCAAAGTCTGCTATCACCTTTTCTCCCAACAGGACTTGACCTCGTGATAAACAAGGTCGACAAACTCAATGATGAAATCATTCAATTGAAATTTATTAGTAAAAAATTAAGTCTATTGGCTGGCCATCTTTTCATGACTATAAGTTTTGCAACACAGCGCTAAAAACATCTGCAAAGTTCCGGTTGTATTCAGGTAGATACAGCAAGAACATTAAGTAGCTTTGATTTTCCATGCAGTTTATCATTGTAGTCACCTTAAAAAGATCGTCAGTCTATTTATGGTCATTTTAAACATCTTTAGGAATTACTGTACATCCCATAAAACTAAATACCAAAAGATTGACTGTATTGACACGATGTAAAATTAAAATTGATAGTCCTTGGGGTAGTGGTTTAAAATCAGTTTGAGATGACCCAGCATGAGGTCTTTAGTTGCTGGGTTCATTAAAAAGACCCAATATTAAGCTAAGATTCAAAAGTTGTGAGGCAAAGCCAGCAGTGCAGCAGGCATGGATTGTTGAGGCTGACTTGTCATGGCAAGGACAGATCCTACATCTGAAAGTTCTTCTTAAAATAATTTAGTTCTCCTTTGGGCTGGGATTCTTAATCATAACAACACGTCCTATATCTCTATAAGCCTAAATTTGTCGCTCTCATATAATTGATCCTTCATTTACATTCTGAATGCTGTTTAAATTGTTATAATGACTTATCTTCATCTTTCAATTTAATCATTGTTGAATGGCTGACTGGATTTAAATCATCAGTTACTGTAAACCAAAAATATCTAAGTATATCTGAACTTGGGATTTGTGGCCTAGCAATTTCACTTAATAATATTTGACTATGATGACACAGGCTCGAGGGCTTTGTTGGTTAGGTTGGACTTAACATTTAAGCTTTGACTTAATGACTTGGGCACATGGGTTTTGTTGGTCTATGTCAAAGTTAGTTTTTAATGTCAGTCAAGTTTTTAAGTAAATTAATTACTAATTAGTGATACAAATCGCCTTAGTATGTGTTGCCAATTGCTTGTGAAAGAGAATCAGTTCAGCTATTTGCAGACGTGTCTGAAACTCCATCTTGAGAATGATTACTTTATTTACACTGACCCTGAGGCCATGCGAGATGCCCTGAGTCAAAGTAATTGTAGACCCTCAAACAAACATTTTACGTGTTCCTCTGGCCAAGTGCCATTGAAAATGAGACGTCATGGGTAAGATGTGGTGAACATCAAACCCTATAAATTATCTCCAAGTTGATACTAATAAAAAACAATCCTAATACCACTAGTTTATAGTTTAACCTATAAGCTTTTTGTTAAATACTTAAAATTGTATTAAGTTGAGGATTTACTTGGCCTAGTAAGATCAGGGCAGCGTGCCATCATCCAAGTAACAACAGGGGAATACAATTTAGTGTATTTACTAAAGCTCTTTCTGCTAAGCATCACTTTTCAAAAATCAATTCAGCCTGAAATTTAGCTCCACTAAAGAGATTTACGAAAACTATTAGCAAATATGGCGGGAAACCCCGCAAAGAACCCGCAGGCTATGCCAAACGAGCCAGTACCACCCCCAAACGAAGCAACCCTCGGTTACCCACCTCAGGGTCAACCAGAATCACCCGCTCTCAAGCAGCAGCCATGAAAGCAGGCACCACCCCCCAACCTGGAACTACTCCAAATAGCGCCAGTTCACCTGATCGCACTTCTGCAACCTGCACGCCTAACAGCTCTGTGTGCGCTGCCTCCCACCAACCCGCTGGGCCCCCTCCAACCAAGGAGGACATCACAAACGCTGTTTTGATGGCGTCTGCTCAGTTGAATGCAACTCAGCCCATCCAGGCATTCACCTCCCCCATTGTGTCAGCTAATTCAGCCCCATCTATTATTGCTGACGCCGTGTTTCTGGCTCCCTCCATGAGGGGCGATACCCAGCTACCTGGCCCCCAAATCCTCAGATGTAAGGTTGGATTAGCCGCACATTCTGGTTCACTAAGCACCAAATTGGGACAATCTACTCTTCCCATTGAGGATTCAAATGGTTCGGATTTTGGAACTTCACACCAGTTCCAATCTCACCCGTCCCATTTAAACCCCATAATCGGCACTTCTCAAGTCGGCACTTTATCTCAATATGCTGAAAACGCCCAATTCACCAATCAGCCAATGAGTTTTGCCCTAAAATCACAGCAAATACTCGGGCTGAATTTACCCAAATAGGATGGGATGGTGATGAAACATCGCCCTCCTCCCAATTGTCTGGAATTAATTCCAATCTGGATAAGACTCCCCAATTTAGCGAGGCCCAACAATCACCTGGCCCTCAAACCCTCGGATGTAAGGTTGGATTAGCCGCACATTCTGGTTCACTAAGCACCAAATTGGGACAATCTACTCTTTCCAATGGGGATTTAAATGGTTCAGATTTTGGAACTTCACACCAGTTCCAATCTCACCCGTCCCATTTAAACCCCATAATTGGCACTTCTCAAGTCGGCACTTATCTCAATATGCTGAAAACGATCAATTCACCAATCAGCCAGTGAGTTTTGCCCACGAAATCACAGCAAATACTCGGGCTGAATTTACCCAAATAGATTGGGATGGTGATGAAACATCTCCCTCCTCCCAACTGGCTGGAGTTAATTCCAATCTGTATGGGCCTCCCCAATTTAGCGAGGCCCAACAAACCGCCCCTCAATTTAATATGACGCCAGCAACTGCTGTAACATTCCAGAAACAAGGGAACTCCGCAAACTTGTCCAAACCACCAGCTCACACTCAACCTGCAATTGCAGCCCAAAGCAAACACAAACGTACCAAAGGAGCCACTGGGGCGTGGAAAAAACCTCTGGCACCAACGCTACCCAAAGCTGATCCCCGTGAAGTGGCGTTTATTGCTGATGTTAAGAAGAAATGGGCCGAAACTAGAGCGCAAAAAGTTCTACCTCGCTCAACCCTCTCCCATGCAATTCGCCTTTATTATGGGCATAACCCTGTTGAATTCTATACAGAGGATTACTTCTCATACTTTGCAGCGATTGCGGAGACATTCCCTATTAACACCACCATCTATGAATCAGTGGAGGGCCACAACATCGATGTGGGCTTCACTGAAGCTGCCCTTGCTGACCATGCTGCCACCCTCCAGGTCATTATTCCACGCGGATCTCTTCGCATCTCCCGCACACGCTCTCACCTGGAGAAAATTTCATGGGTTACTTTTTCCAACCTACCAACGACTGTTAATCCTGAGTCTCTTAAACTGGCACTCCATCGTGGTTTAATGGAGTTTGGGTCTGTTCTTTCAGTGGACTTTAGCGTCCTCTCTTACTATGCTTTCACTCAAAGAGCTCGCACTGCTAGGGCGTCGTTCATCCCCTCCCCCACTGTATCCCGCAACATTGAGGTTATTCCTCGTGTGGCGGTAGTTGGGGCATGCCCTGAGATCTTTTTTGTCGACCCTGATCAGGCGCGCCCCCGGTGTTCATGGTGTAACGCCCTTGGACACTTGTATAGTGGCTGCACAGATCGAAAACAAGCCCTCTTAGCCACCACCCAGGGGCCTAAAGCAGGCCAAAAACGATCCCACGTGGCTGCAGCAGCAATTCCACAACCCACACAATGGGTTCCCGTTCAAGACCTGTCCCCTGAGGCCTTACGCCTAGCAGTTGAAACAGCTAACCCCACTATTGGTATGGGATACCTTCGCTCATGCCCCCTTCCAATGGGCACCCCCTCCAATCTCCCAGAGTCAACTCCCTCTCTCACCAAGCGCAAGGCATCTCCCACAGGGTGCCCCTCGTCAGCCACCCCCACTCAGGGCTCCGCGGCACCCCCACCAACCTCCACCAGCGATTTATCGCATCAACCCTCAGCTCCCAATGGAGCTATGCCCACCAGCATGGACTGGCAACTCGCGGCCTGCGGTAGAAGTGCCACCTCAAAGAGTCCTACCCCAACCCCACAGTCCATTTCGCGCGGATCCTTTGCAGTGTTGGAGGAAGTGAATATGGACTCAGAATCATCAAATGGGTAACCGCGGAGGTCACCATTGAGCACCCTCAGGTCCTTCCCCTGCAACGGAGCGGGGGCAGCATCCTAGGCTGGCTTACTGGGTCCTCCGCCCCCCACCCTCTCCTTCCCCTCAGAACCCTCGACGCTCCTCACGGATTGCAGCTAATAGTCAAGCTAAAGGACTCAAAACTAGCCGCCTCACAGCAGCAGGTTTAAGCGCTGGCAACCCCCCAGGATATGGAGGGGAACAGCTATGAGTCCCCATGGCAGCACCCTGGCCCTGCAATCCATCAACGCAAATGGGTTGCGGGACTTTAAGCGGAGAGCCCGCCTCCTCCAAAACTTCAGGTCAGCACAAATTGACATCGCTGCTGTCCAGGAGCCCCATATCCTCCCCCACGAACAATCTGCATGGAATGAACAGTTTGGAGGCAACTCCTTCTGGACAAACCATGCCACCCTTATTGTTTTGAATCCCCGGGTTAAAACCCATTCTTTTTCACAATATCTAGGTGGCCGCCTCATACTGGCCAAACTCACCACTCCTGACTTCTCCTTCTTCGCTGCAAGCATCTACCTGCCTAATGAAGGTCAGGAGCAAAATCGGCTCTTGGAAGAGCTCCTCCAACTCAATCTCCCACGGAATACATTCCTCTTAGGAGATTTCAACACAACCATAAGTCGCGTCCGTGACTCTTACCCCCCTGCAGCAAAGGAACGCCCTGGATCAAGTCGCCTCCAGGATTTCCTTCGCCTGAGCGGCTTTATAGATGCGCTTCCACCCTCCGCGTCTGGCCTAGGTTGCATGACTAGGATCCAGTATGATGGAGGAGCTTTCCAGTCAGCGTCACGCATAGATATGGCACTGATTGGCCCCCTGCTAATTGGCCGCGTCTCCTCTCCCATCTCTCGTGACAACCATCTGAGTGATCACAGGTCACTCACCGTTGTCCTCACCACCACACTTAGACCGTCGCGTAGGTTCTGGCCTAGGGTTGCCCCAGCTCTTCTCAACAACCCCTTCACTAAGGAGAAGCTGTCTATGACCATCCGGGAGACTCTCACCTCCCCCCACCCCACCTGCTTGACCACAAGGCTAGATGGGCGGTGACCAAGGAGGGCATTACCCGCGTTGCTTACAACTGTGCCAAAGCCCAGATGACTGCAGCTCGCGCCAGAGTCAAAAGGTCGGAAGCCAGAATCAGACATCTAGAGCGAAACTGCCAGCCTTCGCCCTCTCCCAGATGGTTGGAAGACTGGGAAGCGGCGCAGGAAGCACTCCTCTTGGAGCTCACACTGCAGGAAGAACGGGCAGCAAACTTTAAAACATCTCGTTACTATGCTCAATGGGAACGCCCCACCCACTTCTTTTTTCAGAAGCAGAAAGCCCGGTCAACAGTGCAGGATATTACTGCACTGAAGATTGGCACTACAACCACTTCAGACAAGGAGGAAATCACGCAGGAACTACACCGCTTCTACTCCAGCCTCTTCCACGCCACCCAGGTGGACCCATCGGGCATCCAAGACTTCCTGTGGCGGGCTCCAGAGCCGCCCATTGACCCACGGGCTGATGAGGCTCTACTGGCGCCTATTTCCATCCAGGAGGTGATGGAAACCCTTCTGAAATCCCCACGGCTTAAAGCCCCAGGCCCAGACGGAATACCCTTTGAGGTGTACCTTCTGGAACCTGCAGTGATAGCCAGAACCCTCCGCGACCTCTTCGCCGCACTCTTGGTGAATGGCGAGGTCCTCCCCGACTCCAGAGGCTCAATCACGACCCTCATTCAAAAGAAGTCAGACCGTGAGAACCTGGCGAACTGGCACCCCATAGCGTTGATCAACACAGACCACAAGCTCTTCACGAAGCTTCTGGCCAACCGCATCACCAAATGAGTGTCACCTCGCCTCTCCCCATCCCAGTACGGTTTTATTCCGGGGAGGTCGTTATGGGACAACTATAATGACCTTCACGTGACTTTGACTGCTAACTCTCGTAAGGTGAATGGCTTTGTGGCTCTCCTGGATATGGAGAAAGCATATGATCGGGTAGCCTGGAAGTATATCGATGCTTCCCTGGCCCACTTCCATCTCCCACCCGCAGCTAGGCGCTGGATATCAGCGCTCTATGACCAGCTCCACACCAGAGTCCTGGCGCCAATGGGTTTTACAGTGGCAGTACCAGTTGGACAAGGTCTCCGGCAAGGGAACCCCTGAGCCCTACCCTTTTTAACATCACCCTTGACCCCCTCTTGGCCTCCTTACAGGACAAGCTAACAGGGATTCTAGTCCCAGGTAAAGCCCCCACACGCACCATGGCATTTGCAGATGACACTGCCATTGCATTTGGCTGCCCAGGTGATGTTGCCCTCGCTGCTGTGACCATTGAGAGGTACACCAAGGCGTCCAACGCCATGGTCAACACCTCCAAGACAACAGTTGTACAGGTCAGCTCCCCCACCTTCCCCCCACCATTTGGCATTGAACCTGAGCGCGGTACCTTCCGTCACCTGGGCGTTCTCACCAACCAACAAGGAGTTGCGCTAAAAGACAATGAGGACTTGCTCCTTGCAGCAGTTAACTCCAGGATTGCCAGCTGGAACTGGCGGCACATTACCCCCCAGGGTCGAGCTCTGATGGCCAATGTGTTCCTTCTCTCCAAAGTCCGGTTCCTAGCGCACGTCTGCCCATTCACAGATGCCTTTTATACGCGGCTCAATGTACTCCTCCGCTGTTGGATCTGGGGCTCAAACCATCCACCAATGGCCCTCTCAACCATTGCCCGACCCTGCAATGAAGGGGGCCTAGGGCTTCTGGACACGCGATCCCACGCCACCACAATCTTCCTGAAGTTCCTATGGCCGATTGTCTGCTGGGACGCGACCCCCATGCCCCAATGGGCGCCCGCCCTCCGCCAGTCAGTGTCAGCAGCTCTGGGTCTTCCTAGAGCATCTCTGACCTCATTAGGGGAGTGGCTCACAAACCACCCAGGCCATCGCCTAAAACCATCCTCATCCCCCTACTGGAACCAGGCTCTCCTTGCCCTGAAACAAGTAGGCGCGCGGATCCACCATGCCTTCCCATACAGAAGGGAAGGCCCTGGCCTCAGCCCACGTCGCCATGCAATTGTGCACAATGTACAAGTTGTCACAACTCGCCTCAACCCCCAAGATCGTCCTCCCATCCGCCCAAGACTCCTTGAGCTCCTCCCTTCCTCCGTGAGATTTGACCTTAAGGAATTGTGGAAGGACGTCTATCACCCCATCCTGTCAGCAAAGGTGTTCAACACCTTATGGAGGGTGCTCCACTGTTCATACAGGACAGGGGACCGGACTGGCCCTACCTTCCAGCTCTGAAGCTGCCCCCGCTGTGTGGAGCCTATTGACTCCCACCTCCATCGTTTTTTCACCTGTCCAGGTGTCGCCGCATTTTGGCCAAAGGCCCGCGCGCTCCTCCATGATCAGCCCTGGTCTGGACACCCTGTGCAAGACCTCATGTTTGAGCAGACATTGCCTGGTTGCCACCGACCCCTCCGTGTCCTCGCCTATGCCACAGCCATCTGGACCATCCATAACTCCTTCCTTCGTGCTGCCTTTGACCAGCAGGTGTGGACCCTTCCACACATGATCACCCACTTTCATGTACACTTTGAGATGGCCCTGAAGGTCTGCACTATGTCGCCAACCCTCCCCCGCTCAGTTGTCACTGCAGCACGGCTCTGGCGCGCAAACCCCCTCCCTTTCTCGATGCCTCCTCCCTCCCCTTCCCTCGCCTCAGGCTCCTTAGGAGCCCAGGCGTAATTCAATAAACATCGATGAATCCCCCCTTGGGTTGGGACCATCTAGTACTAAAAAAAAGTGTATTTACTAAGGAGTTATATCTTGATCTATAGTTACCATCTAGTCTATTGTCATCATACAATAGACGTATGAAACTACATCACACTGCAGAAGAAGAACCAGCCATCTGAAGATTACCAAAGTTCAACAAGAATTAAAATTGGAGCCTCTATTTTTCCAGTTTTTGTCTATGATAGCATCCTGGTGCTCTAGAGTTATCCATAAAGGTCAATGTTTACTTATAATATATCCCAAAGGTTGTTGTGAAGGGAGACACATTTGTCCTAAGTTGATAATATCATGGTGCATAGAATTGTTTTGATGTCAGGAAAGTCTTGTTCCTCCTAAAGCAATTAGCAGCTTCAATGGTACTGATGATGTTCTGAACAGGCACATGGAATTCCTGTTGGGTGAATAGGGCGAGCTCTTCTATAGATCTAGCCTGTTAGAATTCCACCTGCATGGCAGTAACGGTATTTCTGACTTCCATTTGAGATTGCTTGATTCCTTGTAACCATTTGAGGCTGAAGCCTCTTTTAACCATGGCTTGGCAACCAATTTTATTTTTGTTTCAGCTCAACTGAGTGATCAGTGTTAGTGTTGAGGTTTTGATCTTCCCATATTACATAGCCAATTATATTATATATAGCTGTATGCCTACTAGGGGATCAGATCCTCTAGTGGATGTGGGAGTTATCATTTTTTATAACTATAGTTTGGGGAATTAACCTTAACAAATATATTACTGATCCACCAGGTGTTGATCCGCCAGGTTGGTAATAATTCCTTGAGGATTAATCCATAAAAATGTATTTACTTTATAGATCAATTGCCAATTAGATAAAATACTAAATAATCATTAGTAAATCAGGGTTTGTCGCTGAAAGACTCAGGAATCTATGTTAAGTAACTGAAACATTTACAATGCTTCTGGGAGCAACTTGAAGTAAAATCTTATAGGCTTTGTGGTCAGCAGTTAATGGGTAAAGGTCCCATTACCTAAGCAGATTGCAAGCCTAAAGAGGGTACAACACTGAGGTTGATTGAAGATAGTGGGGAAATTTTCGTAAATTGAACATGAAGAGGTCGTGACTCCTGTTGGTGGTGCAATCTGACAAGGCGAATGAGGAAGGTCCTCTTTAGTGCAATCTCAGAGGGCTAATCCACCGGCAATGGCTGCCAATTTCCAGTGAGGCGCCAACAGAAGAGTTGGACGTTGGCTCTCATAAATTCCTTGATTTTTCCAGTAAAACGAAACAGAACAAAATAAAGATAAAAAATAATGCAATTGCTTTTATAGTTTAAGACTTTTAAAAATTGTTTTTATAGTTGGCTATTGTGATAAGAGTTTAGGAACTAAATAACATTTGTCTAAAGTAATTGGCTATCAAGATCTCCAAGGAATCTGCAAGAAGAGAGAAAGGACAGAGGAAGAAGTTCCTACTATTCCAGAGATATCTTCAATAGTTAAAAACAAGCACCTGTTTGCGTTGGACTTAATAATTACCCTGGTTTTTGAGAAAACTCAACTGGAGTAATAGTCTTAATACTATTACTACCCATCATCGTTTAATTTAATATCAATAATTCAATCAGCGCAAATACCACAATCTGTGCAGTTAACAGGAGAGCCAAAGAGAGCCACCCTGATGTTTATATTTGGTATTCATTATTCAGAGTAACCAGAGCTCACAAGTTAACAGTTGGGCTTCGCCTCATATGAGTGAATCCATAACCTTAGGTTTGAAATATATAAAAAACTTGTTTATTACATAATGAATATTCCAATTGCATTTTGTATCCCTAAATGCTTACTTATATGCGTTGCTTCACTGACCCTATTCTATAAAGGTTCAAAAGTACTATTTCTGTTTAAATTTCACTGATCAATCCATCAGCTTAAAGTTTAACATCAAGATCACTTGCCACCTGTTAAACTGGGTCATTTTTTTCTTTTTCTCTACTCGACTAGGTACTTTATATACTACTCATTTCAAGTTTAATAAATCATTAAGCTTTTTAATTAACAATCTTGTTGTTGTCTATCTTGATTGCAAGATTAGGTTAAGTATTCAACCTTTTGGTTTATCCCACCGGTTACTTTAAGGAGCCTGGACTCCACTGGGTCAGTTGGATGTTTCTTTTTCAATTGGTCTAACAAACCTAATGCTCTTTGCCAGGTATTATGAGTACTTCATGATTTTAACAACAAAAGTAAGAATGAACGACTCAGCATCTAGACAGTATCCCTCTAGTTATACTGCCCTTATAATCATTTGGCAGTCTCTATTATCTATAAGAGCTATTAGCAAAAAGGGTAATCACTGACCCACCTCTATGAAAGAATATTGCGCACTTCCATTGGCTGACAAGGATCACAAAGTGCTATATATACCAGGAGCTGTTGGTCTAGTGACCTGCAAAATCTCTTAGTGAAGCACATGATTCACTTAAAACTCATACTTACTTTACCAGTTGTTGCTGATGCACAGATAGGTAAATATTAAGATGATTCTTGAAGTACCCTTGGCTGTTCTGGCGGTTCCTTGGACATGCCAAATAAAATTTCCTCTCATAAGTTTACATCTTCTTGCCAACAATAGTAAGTTGATGTAATTTTTGTTAATTCAATCTAGGTTATTTATCTCATTTAGTAATTATAAATATTTCTATAAATAAAAACTCAGAAGTATCTGAACCCCACGTTCCATCTCTAAATAGTTTTGATAAGTTGTTGTGGGCAAACTGACCTGAAATACCAACTGTGATGACTGTTGGGACGCGGGGGATCAGTCCTAACTGGCCCTTAGTTGACTCAGGGCCCCAAAGTTCCTGGTTAGTTAGTAGGCCCTAAGGGCTGAGAATAGCTACAATATAACTAAGAGTATATGTTGAAATGATGATTATTTTAGATAAAGCCCTTAAGTTACTTATTCATCACAAGGCTAAAAATGGGATAAGATAGAGGATTCATAATAGGTGGCAGGTAGATAAGTAAAGTTAAAATAAGGAGTAAGATAAGGAAGCTACTAGGTGATAGATGCCTAGTTAGAGAAATGGTCAGCTTAGGTTACTGATAAAATACCAATTAAGATATCAAATAATAATAATAATTGATTATCCTTGGCATAAGTCGCCATAATCATAATACTTAAAATTGCTATTAGTATCAATCCCCAACAGATTAAACCTGATAAATTTTTTTATTAAATTGATAGATATTATTGCAGATGAATCTCAGATACTTTAAAATAGCTCAACTCAAATAAATGAGGCGCACATCTTGGAATTCCCTAACAATTAAATATTAGAGAGTTGAACCCCTAGTAAGAGGCTCCCCCCATAAGAGGGTAAATCCTAAAATGACTATGCTACTTCTCCACACCATTATTGTTTACCTAGTTAGCCTCACATCTGTAGTGAGGCTAAGAACGGTGCAGGGATGTCCCTGCCTGCGACCTCTTTTGCTGTGACAACTACTTTTTTGATTTAAAATATATATGAGCAAATTACATCACCTGAGCCTCTACTATCCAAACCCAGCAGCAACATTCCTTTGATGACAAAATTACCTTTAAAAATTCCAAAATTGATTGTTTTTAATCCTTACCAAAGCTCCAAGTTACCCTCTACTATTAGCAATGGAGCTGACCCTACAGCAATGTTTTACTGACTTTATGATAGGTATTTTTGCCTTCCTCATACCACAAGTTCATCTGATGCCTCTGGTGCTGGTGCTCTGACATCTTACTATACCCTATGCCAAAATCCTACTCGAAGTTTTTCTGAGGTTGTAGGACTGCTAGTTAATATGTTTTACGCAAGGAAGCAAGCCAAGTAACCCAATTAGAGGCATTTGCCACGCTAGAATTAATTGTAATGCACTTTGATCTTACCTTACTTTATTGATACTCTATGGTTTTGATTATTTCATAGACCAGCTGAGCCAAAGCTTTTGCAATCATTTTGCTTTTTCTGGCCTATTACATAGTACTAAATAGTTTTCTGTTTGTTTGAGATAAGCTGACCAGAAAACGGTCATTACTGATAATCTAAATTAAAAATAAAAATGGACGAAAATGCTCAAATGAGAAAACGCCTCCAAAACCTAACAAAACCAAAGTGACCAGGCTGGCAACAATGAACCATTAGATGACTATGACAGAAGGAGAGAGGGGTCAGGGGGTGCTTTTTTGGCATTAGTGACACTAAGCAAGGCACAGTCCCAGAAAGAAAGTAAGGGAGTGGGGGCATCAGCAGTGTGGGGCTCAATATATTCCAAGGGTGGGCCCAGTCAGGTACCATGTGCCACAGCAAAGGCGGTTATATATGTCAAAAGATCTTTCTCAGCCTGGAGACATGCTTCAGGAAGCTTGATGAAGGTGGTGATGTTGGATTAGGTAATTTTTGCTTTGAGTTTTTTGATATTGCCATGACATTTAAAACTGAGTTATGGGCGTTCTTATGCAACTTAAGGAGGTTTGCTTACCTGTCGCAGAAAGGTGATCTGGTACAGTGGGGGAGGAACATCCTTGTCAAGCATTGCCACCAACTTAGCAACAGCTTTTTGGAGAGGATGGCAAATGGGCGAGGCAGCTGCTTTGACAGTAAGCTGATGCAGGGAAGAATGGTGCTGCATTTGTTTGTGGGATATAATGTTGATGGAGAAATGGTTGTTATAATTAGTATGTAAAAACTGTTCTAAGGTAAAAACAGACGGTTCATTAAGATTGCCCAAAATCAAAAACCTCATCCAATAAGGCCCAGGTATTCTAATTGTACTGAATTTGGGCTTCAGTGTAGTTCTGGTGTTTAGCTGATGAATGGGAGAAAGCTCAAGGTCGAACGTTATAACCAAGCTGCATGCTGATTGGCTGGGATGGTTGTGGATGTGGATTGAGGTTGGCCTAACTGGCTGTTATATGAACCGTGGCAGCAGCAGGTTTTGGGGGAAGGGAAAGGATGCTATCCCAGACAAAAAAATCCACAGTCATGGTGGAAGGTTGGGTACTGGCGATATATACTCTGAGCTATCAGAGGTGGCAAAGGATGGGTATTTGCGTTTTAAATGATCCAACTAAAACAGGTCAAAAAGATAGTCTGGCCACCCTCAAAGCAGGCCCAGAACAGTTGATTGGTGCAGAAGGAACAAAACGCGGGTGAATTATTTGAGACTTATTACTTTATTCTGGTATGTCATGGCAAATGCTTGAGGCCCTGCAGGATATGTGGCCCATTTGGAACCACAAACTGAAGGATGGGGTCTGTAGTATAAGCATCTAGACCAACCATCAGCTCCTGTTGGAGCACCATGCGGGGAGGTGATTGAAAATCATTAAACTGAATCACTTATTGGTGTCCATGGGAAGCTGGGTGCAAGTGGTGGTGAGTGGGGTGCCCTGGAACACCAGATGCACAGCTGCCGCAATTTCAGCATAAGCATCACAAGAGTAGCCCAAGTTAAAGTACCTCCTAAAGGAGTGGAAGTCAATAACCCCTCAGGTTTCATCACTGCCTGGGCTTAATTGATGATTTCTTTGTCTTTTTATGGGAACAACTTCCCATATTTGACCCAAAGTCCAAAATGTATGCTGCTTTTGGGGAGCACACGCGGGCTGCAAGGCATTGCCTGGCTTTGAGCAAGGTGGATTTGAAAATACTTGGTGGTAAATTATCCTAAGGATTTTGGAGGACTGGATGATACAGTCTGAGCACGTTTTCCCAACAGACGTAAGTTGCTAGGGAGTGTTTTGTTGCTGCCACACCCTGAAGAAGGCAAGGGGGACTCAAAGACATAAGGGGAACTGGTTGACAGGAGGCGAAGTTGAAGTTTTCTTTACTTTACTTTTGTAAAAATTCACTTGGAAAGTTACAATTAGGAGAGAAAAGTTTTACAATAATTACAAAATAGTTTTTTGAATATCATTTTGGTTTATCTGACGATGCAGAGGAATTTGAACTCCCAGTCAACTCAAGGTGGTATATTAAATTATTGATGGCTTACATCATTACTACTTGTTCATCTGCTGCCTCTGTTTCTGCGTCCCTTTTAGCTTATTGCACGAATTGCCAAAATTAAATCTTTAGTTATACCATAACTAATCAAGCCGTTCCTAACTTTCATTCTGTTCTTGGCACCTTAATTATGGCTTTCAAATAAATTGGTTCCCTAGAGAAAACCTTATCATCAACGTTGACCTCCTGAATATATTCTCACTTGAACAGTGTGCCCCAGCTAGCAGGCTTGCTACTCTGCTCCCTACCCACACCGCTGGTTTGTCATGCTACCACTGGTGTCCGCGCCCATACCAAAATTACTCAATTAGATGTGTATGAACCACTATTTGCATTTTCCACGCTACCCTTATCCATCACTTTCTGCTATAGCAGATCTCTGCTCATAAACCCCAAGTTGAGGATTGGAGGGGGCTCTGTCAGGCTTCGTCTTAATATGGGTGAAACCTCTACCATAGGTTTTCAATTTATTTATTATTTTTATACTATTCAGACTACATGTAGTATTCCCTATAAGTTTATTTTATATTTGGTGTACTACTTAAACTATATTAAAAGGTATAAAAATATTTTTTCTGAATTAAACTTATTGAATAATCCATCAGCTTACCTTGTAACATCAAGCTCACTCACCTCCAGCTTAAACTGTATTATTTTTCTTTTTCTATAATTTCCTTATTACTTTATATAGTACTCATTTATACTTCAACAAAGCAATACTTTTTGACTTAACTTCTCATTATGGGCTAACTTAATTGCAAAAGCTAGTTTTAAAGATCTAACTTTTGGTTCACCATCAAGTACTTTGAAAGAGCCTGGACTCCTCTGGGACAGTTGGATGATTAATCCCAACTGGCCCAACAATCATTCATCTTTTGTCTTAAAATTTGATGACTGAGCTCATATTTGATGTTGACTGCTTGCTGTACCCATTGGAAGCTGAGTTCAAGCTAGTCATGCAACAATTGCATTTTATTTACATTTTGCTGATTATGTTTTGTTGAAGTTGGTGCAGGGGCGTCAAATTTTGTTGCACAGGCTACTACACTCAAAAAGACAAGGTACTTTTAAATTTTTGCCTTAGAAAACTTGCAAAAAGAATCCTTTTTGGCACGAGTTTTTATTTAAAGTAAAGAAAAGCACATTGTAGTATTGAATGCTGACAATAGCTCTGCGGCTCACTTATGTAATTCTTTTTTGCTGCTTGATTTCTTCAGAAAAATAGTAAGACGATCCTTTTTCAATTAGCACCCCGCCTAGATATGTTCCATATCTCATTAGAGTTCCTATTGGCGCAATTTAGGTATATTAAGAAGAACCTAAGAGTGGTAACTTAGAAGAGTAATATCTTCACTAGGCCAATGGAGCAAATGACTAGGGCTTGGGGTATTTTCATAATAGTTGTGATCAACGAATTGCAATCAAGACACTGGTAGATGGCTGCAATAAACATAGGAAGCCTATTACTAATTATTCTATGCTGGCGCAGGGCAAGATAGAATACTAAAATTAGAATAAAATAATAAGAGATATAATTCTCAAGGCGATGAGCTGAGGTGATCACTAAATTAAGGTGGCAAAAGTTGCACCAGTGTGAGTTAAGGGTCTGATTTACCTCACAGTTACTTATACATGAAGGCTCTAAGGTGAAAAATTATAAGAAATTTAATACAACTTTGGAAATCTCTATAAAACTGGAGCCGCAAGGTGAAGTAAGTTTTATAACCAGTCAAACCCTCATCTAAATATTAGTAAAAATATAAAAATTAAATAAATATTAAAAACAGATGGTTGATAAAACCAAATGCAACTTAGTTAAACACATCCAGGCCAGGAAATATTGTCAAAAATAGTCAATTTGTAGTTATAAGAGGAAGCTTAAAGGTAACTAATAATATCAATCAGGGTGATTGATTTTAATGAGGAAATATACCATCTTATTGTGGTTCATAGTGCAGTATCTCTCAAATTGGACCATAAATTGCTCATAATTGTGCTGTTGATAGAATATGGAAGGAGTGAGGTCAACATTTATATGATATATAGCTGAAGTCATTATGATAACAATTGTCATATATGTCTTATTTGTTTTCCAGTAAAAGTGGACGCAAAAATGCTAAAACTGAAGGGTATAGCTTAACCCAATATTGGGTTGAGACAACTGCGAGGGGCTTTATAAGTATGTAAACCCAAACTCTTGGGTTGGACCATGGAAAGTTCCCTTACAGAAGAAAGTAGGGAAAAAATGCTCCTGTGGAGCCCTTGGTTCAACTGAGGGGACCTGGCCATGTCTTTGATGAATGCTGGGTAAAAGATTTAGTAACAAAGAATCCCTTTACTATATTCCCTTTTCTGCTTCTACCCTTGTATATAGGATTAAGGGGGTTTGTAGGGAGGTTATCCTGGCCAGAGGCCTTCAGAAGTACCCCACCCTCACTTGTCCTCCACCATGCCATCCTCAACTCACTTGGAGATTAGAAGATTTGACCCACAAACTCAGGAAATCATGCCAGTTTAAAAAAAACTGGTTCATGTCATAAAACATGCTCTTCTGGGTTCTGGGTGCCAGCCTGAGTCAAGAATTAATTCTCAAAAAGATTATTTTAGTTTAAAACAATTTTGGTATACCTATGAAATTTAATTCCTCCACCATTTCAATCTGAGCAAATCCGCTTAAGTTTGTATTTGTGAGAGCACTGCCACTGCAGAAAGGGAAATAAGTTGCCAGAGCTTCTATGACATCATATGTAAGCTATCTGGAAACCCCTCAAGCCAAGGCTGTCTTTTGTGGGCATGTCAGCCACCCCAGAATTAGCCACCCTTTAACCCTTTCCACACAATCCAGTATAATAGACAACTGTCCTTCCTAGAGGAAGTTGTCATTACATTCTTTTATTAAGTTTTAAATAAAGCCAAACTGTAAGTCCAGGGGAATATCCTCTTTGTGTAGATCAGGCAATTTTCCCATACCTGGATAAGAAGGGTATGAAGAGGGCGGCTGTACCCCTTGTCACCCAGGGCAACCTCGCCCATGTGATAGATGAGCACTGGGTTACAGCGCTCCCTCTGAAGATTTATCCGCTGGTTCCCGCGCTTACTTCTGCTGAACTTTTCTACCAAATTGAAGAAATATGCACCAAAATTATTGAATCAAAGACAAGATGTCTGAAATTAATGGGAAATAAGACTTACAATTGGAAAAACAATATTTGGAAAGAGACAATTAGAGAATTACTGGCTGGAATTGCGGATGACATCAAGCCATCAAATGATATGATTGCCATTGCCAAATTCCCTATAAAAATTGTTAAAGATTGTCACAGATAATTTGAAACCCATAGTTCAAGAATTAATATTTGTGACTGACAAATTATTTGGCCAAACAAACGCCCCAGCAACTGGGCACAAGTGGGATGGCCATCCTGAACCCATTTCCAGCCAATTGGGGCCGCCCCTACATGGGGTGGCCCTAGGGATTCCTGTTGCCTGTCAGGCCAGACGCTGTCATGCCAATCAATGTAAATGCAGTCAAGCATTGGTCCATGCAAACATTGATGAACTGATGGCAACTCAGCCTGCCACTAAATCCTTTAATGTTGGTTCTACTTAAATTATCCGTCCCCTCACCCAAAAATTTTCCAGGTTAGGTCAAATTTGAGGGCCCCAATCCCTGTTTTGACCCACTACCAATTGAACACTAAATTATCAGTTGCATCACACTGAGAAAATTGTTGGTTGATTTTCTTTCTTATCTTTCCAATAAAAGCCTTTACCCAATTTTAGTTTGTATTCTTAAAACTAAACAGCCGTTTCCACCTGTATTCCAACAACCCTTGGGGTTTATGGCCATATGCATCTAGTACTTTGCTAGGTGTCTATGCACGATTATGACTCATGGGCATTTAATGGCGGATTTCCTTCCTGGTTTTATAACTGTCATACCAGCAGCAGTGCCGCTGGCATTTGGTTTTGGCATTTGGGTGCTTCAGCACTTAAATTGACAGGCTGGTCTGAAAATAACTTGCTGTTTGCCTGACACAAACATTCCAAAATCTACTCTGCGGACTCTACCTCGTTTTCCATACATTCTCTCATTAGCCCAATCAAACTTGCCACGAACTGCGTTCTGAGACTGATTATCATTAAGTGAGCACTCCATTCCATTTATCTGGCAGCTCTCTGGATGTTAGTCAAAGATATAAGAAGCTATGTTTTCAATGTGCTTCACCAATCCGCCACACCATAATAACTTCCAGATCCACTCAATCCAGGCCGCCAATCTTCCACTTATTTGGCGCAACCTGGCAATCCTTAGTCATGCCACCCTCACTTAATATAGCCATCATATTCTAACTAAAACACTTACTGATCCTCCAGTGGTTAAGTGTGATCTGGTTAAAATGAGATCTCCTCCTTCATCAGGCTCAATTTGTCATTTGTGGGTGAGGAACTTCTACCCTCACAACTGTGATGCAAAGATCAGTCACCAAATTATCTGGGCCATTGCTCCTCAGACAATCCATCCTGAGTTACTTCTCTAATTTGATATGCTTGTCTAATGATGTTATTTACTCCGCACAATAGCGTGAAACAAATCAAAAATCGCAAAATGGTGCTCAAGGTCACCATATATTTGAATCAAGACGATTTAATTCACTTTGTGAACTTGATTAGCATTTCATGAAACAATAATTTTTAATAATCTTAGGGACATTTATATAAATGAAACTGAACCTTGAAAATTGTAACTGAAACCAGAGGCCAGCAACTGCAAACGCAGGAGGTTTGGTCATTCTCCCTGCCTCTCTCACCCTTGGGAGTTGCCCCAGCAAGACCTTCGGTTGCTCCCATTGCAGCCATCTGGTTTGATATGGAGGCCTTTTATATGTTATTTAACTTTTATTTAATTCACAAGAAAATAGGGCGTCCCTCCTCCAAGTCATTGGTATGCTATGCCACTGACATTCTAGGTCTTTCCATTGGGTTGTTATACACCCATATTGGAAGCCCAGTATACTTTAATTAGCAGATTCCATAACTTAATGAATTTACTAATAACCTCAGCATTTTCTGCTCTAATCATGGGACCAGGCGAAGCAGCTGCTTATTAGATCATAAGAAAATTTAAATTCCCTTTGTGACCTGGTCTTTACATGTTAACACTCATTTCACTCTGCAGGGCGTGTAAATAGTTCATACTGTCTCAGGATTGTGACCTCACAGCACCAGAAAACCAGGACGCACCTTCTGCAGGTGTTGGCAGTGGTGAATATATCAGTTTCCTCACTAAAGTGGTGATACAGGTGCTGGCTGTCCTGGCAGAGCTTCATGGCGTTTTGCAGATGAAAGTTCTCAAACTTCTTCTCCTACTGATGCGCAAAGAATTCTGGCTCTCTTAAATGCCCTAGAGGAAGAGGCACGTCGCTGTGTTAGAGGTGTAATATGAGCTACAAACAAAATGGGAATCACACTCCCTTAATAAGTCTAGTATTTTCTAAAGTAAAAGCACCTGAATCTAGAGCATCCTGCCTCTTTCGCCTCTTTACCCTCCACCAGAACGCTCCTGACTTGCCTTCACTTGTAGAAGCCTTCACATCATTAGTACCTTCATTCGATATCTTTACTTACACTGTGGTGTCAGCTTTTAGAGAGGCCTTGGACACCACTGCATCCAGAAATTCCTCATGTGTCCTCTTCCAGTATCTAAGGAAGCTTTTCCTTAGCTTATTTGATGGTGAAAAACACCTTCATGTAATCATACCTTCAGTGGCAGCGATGTCATCCCCTCTGTCAGCAGGCTCCCCTCAAGCTAGTTCATCTCAGTAAAAAAACCTACTTCTACATCTTCAATGAAATAAGGCTCAGGGAAGCGCTCTTCTAGGGTTGCGGTGATATCTCCATACCCTCAGGTTACTTTGAAATGTAACAAATTCCAGTTGAGAGTCCCTTCTTTTTCCCAGAAACAAGGATATGACTGTAACTTTGGACCCAGAAAATCCTACTTTAACACCCACCCAAATAACCCAGGTAAAACCCCACATAGAACATGATCAGGAAATTAATTCTCTGACTACCAAGTCAAGTCCTACTTATAGTAAGTTAATTCCAACTGCTGTACAGGATCACAAAAGTTCCTCTCCCACAATGGAGATGAACAAGGCCATAGTGGTAGATCCTACAATTCCATCTTTCCTGAAGGTTAAGAGAATCTTGCAGAGGAACCCCATGAGGTGACTCAGTATGGTTCATCGGTCACCAAGGGGCCACTCCTCATCATGAGGCTAGCCCCAATTTTTGCTGCCCTCTAGCTCTCCATGACCAACTAAGAGGACCGAGCTTACTCCTTGCTTTCAATTACCTTCAGAATAGGAATAAGGGAGGTTACATGACAAGCACTTCTTGATACATGAGCAGCTGACAACTTCATGGACCAAGTGTTGCCTACTCTCTAGACCTGTACACTTCTAGCCGCTTTTATATTGGGCGCTTCATCTGAATCAATGATCTGTCACACTTTCCAGTGTCTAGTGCAGTTCTTCATCCACGAAATCTGTTTTTGTGACCACTTTTCATATTTACCTGATTTACTGTACCCTTTCATAATGAGGGTAGGCTGGTGGCTTCACCAACATGCAAACATCAATCTGGATGTTAAATTGTTGTCACTTTCCAATAAAAGGTGTAGCTGGTATTTATATTGATTGGAACTCTCTCAACAGAGGCCTCAATTAGCTCAATTTCTTCCTCTGGGCTGTTTTCATTGAACTATACCCAAGATTTTCCTAAATTCCTAGCCACATACAAGGGATTCTTTGATAAAAGAATTGCAACCTAACTCACACCACACTTAGAATAAGAACTTTCCTTCCAACTAATAGTGCATTTTATTATAATCAACTGTCCATTGTACCCAACATGGAGGAATAATACAGGGTGCTGATCATATGGCTAGATGACATTCTAGATAAAGGTCATATCAATAAATCCTTACTCATTGCCTCACCCGTAGTCTTTGCCCAGAAGGTTGATGGGGCCTTTCATCCATGTGTGAACTATATGCATTTTAACAATGTAGAGGTTCCAAATCCATATTCTTTCCCATTGTAACAAGCCATCGCTCAGACCATTGCTAAATCCTGTATATTCTAAAGATAGATCTGTTTAATGCTTTTAACCAGGTGAGCGTTAAGGAGGTCCCAGAATAGCACACGGCCATTAGACAAGGCGTGAGATATTTTAATTTAAGTGATGCCTTTTGGGCTGAAGAATGCTCCAGCAACCTTCCAACGCTTAATTGATAACGTCCTGGGGGCCTAAGGATTACTTTTACTCTCACTTACATGACGACATATTGATCTGCTCCTCAAATCATGAATATTATGCCAAGGATTTGGAGGCTGTAATGGAAGCCCTTCTTAAGGCAGGTTTTATTGTTAGACCTTCAAAATGTAAATTCTTTTGGGAGGAAGTAATTTCTTAAAAAACCTGGTCCTTAAGTATGGGTAAGCTGTCCCTCCATGTAAGTTGGAGGCCATTCAGTCCTGTCCAACCCCACTACTCAAAAGCAACTCTGAAGCTTCTTGGGTACTTTGATTTTCCTAAAGAAGTTCTCTCCAGCTCTTACCCAGCTGGCCGCACCCTCCGACTCACTGATGGTGAAGAATGTACTTTCAAAAGAACAAAGGATTGCCAACATGCTTTTGAGGCACTCAAAGCAGCATTAGTCAGAGACAGTTTTGCATCATGCTGACACATACAAGCCATTCATTATGGCTTGCAATGCATCTGCAGTTTCAGTTTATCAGTATTCTTACAAGAGCATGAAGGGACCTAGCATCACGTGGCATATTTATCAAGGAAACTCATATCCACAGATCAAGTATGGGCGATTTACATTAAAGAGTTAACTGCAGTGGCATGGTCGCTTACCCATGGAAATATCTTCTCCAGGTTGCACGACATGAAATTACCATAAACTGACCATAAATCCCTACTGTATTATCACAAACCTTGGAAGTTGGCTCATCTTCAGAAACGTACCTACAGGGATCTTTGCAATTTTACTTTAAGTATGAGTTTATAAACAGGACACTCAATGTTCTGTCTGATATGTTAAGCCACAACCCTGCCTTGCTCCAGGCCCAGAGGAGGACCTTTCTGAGCTCACCACGGTGGTGCCTTCCTTCATGATCCTCTCTCTTGCCCCAATTACAGTGGCATATGATGATATGGCCCCAGAGACAATGTCATGGTTGCAAAACTCCCAGTTACTGACCACCATCTTGCCCTTAATTCAGTAACTTTTTTACCAGAGGAATTTCAGAATGAGGCTGGACAATAATCCTCTTAATTAGGGAAACTTGAAATGATAGAAAAAAGATGAAATACACAGTGCATTCAAAAAGTTCTGGGACTAACGTTTTAAATTTATTGCGGAGAAGGCTGACCATGGGATGGACACTTCCAAATATGATTCAGAAGAGACAAAACTTAGTACCAGGGGAGGCACCCCAGAGAAGCGATGCTATCTCTTGTTGCCAGCAGGAACGCCACTTATGGGAAAGGGGAGGGAATGTGTGAAGGGGCCGTAGCCACAATTGAGCACGTGTGGAGGAAGGGGTCTGAGTTGATGAACCAGACTGGGAACCAGGAGGAGACCAGCTGTCTGCGACGTGGTGGGAGGTATCCAAACAACCACGCTTGAAAGTGGTCCACCAAATGAGACCGGAATCTGTGGACCTCTTCTGTGAGGGTGGGGGTGGAACCTGCGATGGCATCTTAGACGATCGTGTGGATGGTCTACATGGCGATTGCAACCACCAAAGCACGGAGGGAGGGTGGAAGGGAGGAGGCCATTGATAGAGCAAACATATCTCTTGACAGACTGAAGGGATGCGTTGATCCTGGCCCAAAAGCCGTTGAACTTCTCGCCATATCACTTTAGAGGTAGGGCACTTCTCCAGGCGGGTGAACAGCGTTCCATAATGGCCACACACGACACAGGATTAGTGTAAAGCGTTAGAGTGCTCAGCTGTATGATACACCCGCCTCAGGCAGCGCCACACATGGGAGCGGACTTAAGGATGCAATAGAGGATGGCGTACATATTTCCAGATAGTTTTTTGGGCCTCAATGGAGTAAGGGATGTCCATCATGTCCAGGTATTCCACCCTGGATAGGACATGGGGCCGAATGGGGATCACGCCATCATGGATGGGTAGCCCCTGTACCTCTTGTGTAAACTGAGGAGAGGGGCGTCCTCTTTGGGTTGTATGTCCGCTGATACAAACTCTCCACTCAGCGCTCCGCATGGAGAGTAGGATTCGTTTGTAGTGGGTGTTAGTCCCGTGAGGGCCTGTGGCCGATGTGTGTGATGCGAGGTATTTCATCAGGGAGTGGGGGTTCAATGGATTGTTGAGGCCCAAGGCGCGGGAGAAGTTGGAGCAGGCTGTGCGGGACCAGTGTTGGGAAGGGAGTGTAGGGGCGGTGACGGCTGCAATCCAGGTGCCCAGGATCTTGGCAGCATGGGTTTTGAAGTCAAGCAGGCCCATGCCGCCATGATGATGAGGGCCAAACATGACCTCTAGCTGCACTGGCGGAGGGCGGCCTGACCAAAGCCATCCTTGCAGCAAGGCGTACAAGGATTTGTAGAAGTTTGGGGAAAAGGGGATGGAGTGGGCTCCGAACCAGACTTTGGAGAGGAGCATAGAGTTGGCTAAAACCACCCTGCCAGTAAGGGAAGTAGGGTGGGCTCTGAGAGAGGCGATTCGCTTCGTCACGTTATCCAGAATACGGCACTCCATTACTGCTGACGCGTATCCGCCTGCCTCCATCCACACGCCCAGATGGCGTACCGGTCCTATGGTAGGACGTGGCACAAAGGGGAGCACCAGTGGAGCGGTGTGTGTTGAGTTATTAGGCCGAGGATGTGGGCGAGCAGATGAGCTGTGTTGGGAACTAATTGCTGGGGTCCAGCAGTTCTGAAACTGACCAAGGAGATGATTTCGGTTTTGGAAGCATTCAGTGCCGCGTTGCTTACCTGGGAATACTCCTGGATGAGAGCTTCAAGCGTGCATGCATCTTGATTATTAGACACCCCAACCACACAATCATCTGTGAACGCCATTATCTTGACTGGGGCTTGGCCTGGCACATGGACCCCAGTGAGTTGGGCATTCACATTTCGCAGTAGTGGGTCAAAGAAGTTGTATAAGAGTGGGCTGAGGGGGTCCCCTTGTCGCAAGCTCCTTTGAGGGTGGACTACTTCCGTCAGGAAGCCCGGGCCACGCACTGCCATTGTTGCAGATTCCGTGAGCAGCAATACTAAGTTGATAAAGCGAGGGGGTAGGCGGAATTGATGTAGGCAGGCCCTGAGGTATTCCCAGTTTACTCTATCATAGGCCTTCTGTTGGTCCAAAAATATAAGTGCCCCAGAGGCTGTGGATTGACATACGTTAGCCACAGAGTGCACATTATCCCAAATCGACCTTCTGGGGATGAAACTGGATTGTTCTGGGGAGATGGTGGCAGATGCTACAGTCCCTAAACGGTTAGCCATGATTTTTGTTAAAATTTTGGTTTCTGTGTTTGTTAGAGAAATGGGGCGCCAGTTGGGTAATTCTAGCTTATCCCTTTTATTGAAAAGTGTGACTGTAAAGGCCTCATATCCTCCTGATAAGAGGCGCGTTTCCAACAGGCTTTGGTTAAGTGAGGCGAGCAGCAATGGGGATATATATTTGAAGTACTTTTTGTAGAACTCATATGGAATGCCATCTGGGCCTGGGCATTTTCAGTTTGGCGCACCACGAATGGCTGTCCATAATTCGTTCAGAGTAATCAAATTCATTATTTCTGGGTATCAGAAATGGTGCGGATGTGGGCTCAGTCGAGAAATTCTGCCACTTCAGCTGGCTGAATTGGATTGGATTGGTATAACTCAGAGTAATACCTTTGCATTTTGATTGCCACTTCGGCCAGTGTATCCACAATGGAATTATCTGATCTTTGCACCTGTGTGCAGGCCATGGTCTAGCGTGGTATGAAAATTTTTTTAAAGAAATGTGTGGTGCACTTGTCACCTTTTGTGATGCGTGTGGTCCTGTACTGAACACAAACCCGATGTTTGTGTTGTCTTTTGAGTGCGTTGAGGTGGTCAGCTGCCTCCTCCCACTTCCGGCCCCATGCAGAGCTGTATCCTGTAACTGGGATGTTGGACTCCAAGTGTGCCAATTCTGCCAGAGCGCGCGAGATAACCGCCAATGTGGCTCGTGAGCATCTGGAGGAGAGGTGGAAATAGTGGTGGATGGTGTCATCTTTGAAAGTTGCCCATTTGGAAATGGGGTCCGCGCAAAACGTTGCAACAAACTTTTTTGCCAAAGTTGCCTCTTCCACCCATGTGAAGAATTTTGGTGATGCGAGCTCGGGGGGCAGATTTTGCACCAATGTGGGGCCTTAGCAGCTGTGACAGGTAGGTGGTAGGTTAGCAAGACCAGCCGATGGTCAGAGAATTCCATTTTTGTTGTTTTGAAGTGGGAGATATGGGGCTGTAATTTTCGCCGCATTAGAATAAGGTTGATGCGGGTCATAGACTTAATTGGCCGTTGTGGATGTGGGGATGCATAATGTTTTCAAGCAGCGGGGCATGTCACAGCAGCGCATCCATTAACCCAAGGGTGGCCTTTAGAACGCGTAGTTTTACGTGACCCTGGGGGGCGTGGGGTGAGGAAGGCCACCGGTCCATTGGTGTGTTTAGCCAACAGTTCATGTCGGCAACTAGGAAAGAGTCTGGGGGTAGCAGGAGGGATTTGACCAATGAGAAAAATTCCTGACGCTTGCATGCACCATTTGGGGCATAGATGTTGACTATTGCGTGCGCTACATTGGCCCATGAGAAAGTGACAACAAGCACTTAGCCATTTAGGAATATTTCTGAGGATAAAAATTTGAAAAAATTATTTTTCTGAATTAGTACCCCACAGTGCTTCGACCAAAAGGATAGGGATGGGAGGAGCATTGTTTTCCAAGTTTCCTCGGAACCTCGTGGACAGTGGGACTCCTGGATGGCCAGGATATCTGTGGGTAAATTGTGTTGTAAAAAACTCAGTTTCCTAGCTTGGGATGGGGAGGCCTTGAGTCCAGCAATATTCAACGTCCCTAAAGTGAAGGTTTCCCCCATCGCACCTTAGGTGCAAGGGGATGGGCACCTGGGCCCACCAGCCTCTTCTAGATCCCCACAGGCCTTCACAGCAGCGCGGGTGTTAGCAGCAATGCTATCAGAGTTTTTGTTAATTTTTGCGGAAATAGTCACGTTGGCTTTAGCCTTTGCTTTTTGTTTTCCCGACGTTGAACGAATTTTTTGCGGGGGGATGAGTTTGGTGCACTGTTAATTGGGTTGAAAATTTTTTTTTCAGTTGGGATAGGTCCCAAGTCAGTTTCAACTGGAGCTTGGGTGCAGCAATTGGGTGAGATTGAATCTCCCATCAGATCCTCAGATTGAGTGGCCCGCTCAGTATGGGCTTCCCAATCTGATTGGTTGAGGGATTCCCAAGTTGCTTCCCTCGTGAAGGTTTCCATGTCCTCCTAGCCTTGTAAGTGTAGGATAGCGGTGGTAGCTTTGGCCGCTTCCTTGGCCACGGCCCTATGGGCCTGCTTGGCCTTCTTCCGCTCTTGCGGGGAGATAGCTTTACCAATAGGTAGCAGCCTTGTGCTCCCCACAGGAAAGCCTCCTTGGTGCTTGCGGTTGGTTTGTAGTGTGCCTCTCCACTGTCCATGGCCACCAAGGGGTGCTCTTGGAATGTGACGCCCACCTTGATGAGGCATGCGTGCACCTTATGGCTGAACACATCACAGTGGGTGCAAATGGGGGGCGCGCTGTCCACGGTCACCCAGAATGGGTGGGTGGTATGCCCTGCAATATCAATAAAAGTGGAGTGCGGGATCTGGGTTAGGTCCTTCACAATCTCCTCAGTTGGGGTCAGAACTGCGATGGCTTTGCCGGTGCACAGGTGTGGCATCAGCATGAAGCGTTGCATTTCAAAAGATTGTATTTCGCCATATATGGCGAGACCATCTTTCAGGTGTTGTTCCAAAATGTCACGTTTTACTGTAGTAGGCAAAAAGTCAAACGTGAGGAAAATTTGGTTTGATTTTGTCCATCTGGTGCATTTGGTTTTGATGACCTGTTGCCCTTCGGGGAGGTTGACCACTATGCGAACTGCTGCAGCCTCATCTGCTGCTGTTTTGCTTTCAAAACCTAGGTCCATCCAACCGTGTGACATGGAGTGAGGTGCAACGTACACCGCGGTTGGGAAAATTGTGTGCACATCTTCACAAAATTTTTCCCATAAGGCCGTTTTTTGGATGTCCAGAAACACTTGGACTCCAAATTCCACCAACGAAAGTGGCTGGGAGTGTGGCGTGTTGATGTACTGATTGCATTGTGCTTGCCATGCAAGAATCTCCGGGGAAATAGTGACCACCAATTTTTTTAAAATTTTTATCTATTCCGCCAGATTCTATGGGGCGTTTTCAAATGTTGGATACCGCGGGCCTTCCACCTGCTCCTCTTACCTTGCTTGCCCAACTGCTCCCTGACATGGGTGCAGACTAATCTCCTCTGTGAGATTATCAAACTAGATTTAGTCTTGAATTGAATAGGTTGCAATAGTGATTGCAACGAGAAAGAAAAGTTTTTCTGGGACTAACGTTTTAAAGACACAACTTTACAAATAAATAAACTTTCTTTTATCATTATTTATCATACAACCTTTCCCTCTCTATACATATTTATATTGCTAAAACAATTGTTAAAAGGTATGCACATAGGTCCTATTTTGTATAACCATGTTTAAACCAGCTGTCACATTCTTCTGAATTGTCTCTACTTTATCAAAAGGATAAACCTTCAGTGCCACCTTCAGATTAGAGAACAGAAAGAAGTCAGACAGAGCCAAATCTGGTGAATAGGGTGGATAATTATAATCTGAAGGTGACACTGAAGATTCATCCTTTTGATAAAGTAGAGACAATTCAGAAGAATGTGACAGCTGGTTTAAACATGGTTATACAAAATAGGACCTATGTGCATACCTTTTAACAATTGTTTTAGCAATATAAATATGTATAGAGAGGGAAAGGTTGTATGATAAATTATGATAAAAGAAAGTTTATTTATTTGTAAAGTTGTGTCTTTAAAAACGTTAGTCCCAGAACTTTTGAATGCACTGTGTAAGATAGTGATGTTGCAACCCATAATTAACCTTATTTTTTTAAAATTAAATAAAAGCACCGAACTAGAGCAAATTCCAATAATTTGGCACCATGATCTGCCATAAGACAAGGTAAGGGAGGCCTCAAAGCCACAGGAGTAGCCCAACTCATGGTAGAAACTTCAAAAGAAGAATTATAAATGAAGTTCAAAATTGCGCGGGCTTGGCCTTAAAGGTCACCCTTCCAGGGCCTCATCCAAATTTTTTGATTAGGCTTTTGAGAGCCTAAACAATAGTTTGGGTAAGGCACAACCCAGCAACTCAACTCAACTCAACTCAACTTAAAAGCTGTTTAAATAATTAAGCTCAAAATTGAAAAACCCTGAACCTGAGACAAAATGTAACAATTGGTTAAAACTGACAATTACTGACACCCATGTGTAAGCGCGTTTTGTCAGGTCAATTATGTTGTCCTTAGGGGATAGAGTTGGTAAATAACCTATAGACTAGGCAGCGCAAATTGCCCTTGTATGCCTTAAAGGATGGAGTAATTTTCTTTCAAGATAGGGTTTAGGTCCCTCCTAACTTGCTCTTGCAGACGCTTAAAGATCACCACACCCCATTTGCAGTAGGCCGTCCTGGCTCAAAGAAATGTGCTGAGCTAGTTAAAAGAACCTACAGTTGGCCTGGGCTCTCCAAGGATATGTCAGGTTGGGTAGAAAGCCGTGTTACCTGTGCTCACTCCAAGTCAGTCCGTAGAGTCAAAAAGGGCATTCTCTACCCTCTACGTCAAAGCTGAGGATCCCTGGACGTCTGTCTCAATATACTTCATCGTGGAACTTCCCATGTCTAAGGGTTTTGATGCCATAACTTAGTTGTAGATAGGTACATCAAGTTTGCGTTTTTTATCCTATATAACTTTAGTAGCTACAGATACTGCAGCTCTCTTTATCACTCATGTGTTCTCCATGGTTGGACTTCCAATGTTAATTTTGGGTGATCGTAATCCACAATTTATAGGCAAGTTTTGGGACGCCTTGTTGGGAATTCTCAACATCAAAGTGTAACGGGTGGGATTGCACCAATATGCAACAAAAGAATTGGGCAGTAATAGCCATGTTACTGACCATACTAGGGACAGGCCTGCAGAAGCCCATCTTCAAACCCAACCGCCACGCCTCATTGTTTCCACATATTCTTGCACCACTGTTCCCATGACGCTGCACATCAATAGCAGGTCTGGGACCAGGAAAGGGCTGAGAATGACGCCAACGCCACACCAATCTCACTGGTTGAGCTCATGATTTCAATCTGATCCACTTAATATTTTGAATAAATATATTTTCCTATTAGCAAGAAAGTTTTTCCTTTATTTAGTTTTCTTTTCCCTCATAGAAGATGCAACTGTCCTTCAGGGCTGCGACATCTTCCCCTAAATAGCGCCCTGCTAGTATGGAATAAGCTCCTCCTCAGTTAAGCTCTTTTGAGCACTGTCCAACACATCATTTGCAAAGATCCCATCCCACTGGATCTCCATCCACGTCGTGAATAAGCCTAACATTATTCCATGGATGCAATTTGGGTTTGTAATGGTAAGTTTCCCCAGATCTGACCTTCCCAAGTTTGATGCTCTCTGGATCAGGGCCACGTTTGGATCAAATGTCGCCCAATCCGAAGCAATTTACGGATCAGTTGCCCTCTGATCCGTTACATCATCCCCCTGTAAAGACCAGAACTCCCAGGCCTTCTCTGGGCATTGCGTGCAGTCCTCCTTCCTCTGTTACATCGCCTCCTCCACCGGATAGCCTTTCCGCTTCACCAGCAGTTGCTGCCAGCCCCTCACCCATTTTGCATCCAATATCCAATCCACCTCATATTCTGGCACCTCCCCCACACTAGGGTTCAGAGGTCCTGGGTGTTCCAGACATATTCCCTTGAATGCTTGTAGCTGGGAAGTGTGAGTCACTAGATGGGCTCTGGAACCTATTGGCAAACTTAACTCAAAGGCTACCTGATTAATGGCTTGGATGATCTGGTTATAGCCCAAAAACTTCAGTCCCAGCTTACGACTCTTGACTGGGACAGCATAGATCTTAGCCGCCACCAATACCCAGTCCCCAGGCTCAAATGTTGGATCTGGTACCCTTTGTCAATCTTCCTGTCACTTCTTCCATGTCACCACCCACTCCAAATTCCCCCATAACTTTTTCCCAATATCTGACACAGTATACACCATCTCATATGCCCCCTGACACACTCCGCCCACAGATCCAACCATTTGATCTGGGGTTGAGTCCATGATTTACAAAAAAAGGCGACATGCCCATTGAGGACTGTAGATAATTGTTGTAAAAAAACTGGGCCATCCAAACCCACAAAAAACCAGTCATCTTGCTGATAAGACATGTAACACTGGAGATACTGCTCCAGTATCTGATTCACCCTCTCCGTTTGTCCATTGGATTGAGGATGATAAGCTGAGGACCGTCCAGGCCTGATTTCCAAATTTCCCAGCAGACAAAACCAGAATTTTGAAACAAATTGTGTACCTCTGTCTTAAATGATTTTCTTAGGTAAACCATGCTAGGAGAACACCTCATCAATGTAAATCCTCACTGCATCCTTCACTGAAAAATCCCCAGTGCATGGAAATAATTCAGCGTATTTGGTAAATCTATCTACGACCACCATAACCGCATCCTTCCCTGCACCTTTGGGATACCCGTTATGAAATTGACACTAATTGAGCTCCAGGAGGCCTGTGGTATTGGCAGTGAATTTAACTTACCTGACAGCAGTTTCCTTGAGGGCTATGCCCTTACCCATACCAAACACTACCACATGAACTTCTTGACATCCATATGCAGGCCTGGCCACAAATACTCCCATTGCACCAATTCTACCATCTTCTCCACTCCTGGGTGACCCACCAATGGATGATAATGTGAAGCCCAGATTACCTCCCATTGTAGCAATGGGTTGGGCACCCATACGCGAGAATTGTGGTATAGCACCCCACCCCTCTTCATGAAAGCCTCAAGGCAACCATACAGGCGACCCTCCATCATCTCAGCTTTCAGCCACCGGGAAAATACCGATATCCCTTGCTTCTGGCGGACTTCCTCCCCCCCCCCCCCCCCCCCCCAACTCACTTTCCCTATCCTCCATCATCACAAATTGGTCCTGTCAGAACATCATGGCCATATTAAACTCCTCCAATTCTTCCTTCTCATACACTAAGCCCCCATCTCAACACAACCAATCTGCTATGACATTCGACGCTCCTGGCCTGTACTCCACCCATAAACCATAACAGACCAGCTCCACATGCCATCTGGCTGAGTGCTGGTTCATCTTTCTGGGTTCATGATAGTACTCCAACGCTTGTGATCCATCCAAATAGAAAAATGATTCTGGGCATAGAGTAGGTGATGCTGCTATTCCAAAAGGCCACCATCACCGCCAACAGTTCCTTATCATAAATTGGGTAGTTACTTTCTGCGAGGAGCACCTTATGGCTGAAGTAACACACGGGGTGTTCCAACCCATCTTCCCCTTCCTGAAGCAATACTGCCCCCACAGCATAATTTGAGGCATCCTTTTACACCACAAATGGCCTCCTGGGGTCTGGATGAGCCAGTACAGGCATGGTAAGTAACTTACTCTTCAGTAACTTAAATGCCTGTTCTTCTTCCCTTCACCATATGAACGGGACGTCCTGTGTTAGATGCTTGAGAGTTAAGGCCATATGGGAAGGATACTTCACAAACCAATGAAGGAAGTTTAATGGTCCCAAAAACTTTGCACCCCCATCTGATCCATGAAGCTTTCCATGCCTGCACCATGCGCAGCTTATCTGGACATACTCCCAATCCATTCCAGAAAACCATGTTGCCTAGGAACGTTACCAAACTTTGGTTGAATTCGCACTTGGAGGTCTTCAATATCAAGCCCATCCAGACAATTGCTCCCAGAACTTTACGGACATCTTGGACATGATCCTCCTGGGGCCGCGAAAATACTATGATACCATCCATATAAACAGCACGGCATCAACCAATCATTCCCCTAAAGGACATGGTTGATCATCTGCTAGAACACTGTCGGAGCACTCCTCATCCTGAATGGCATCACGCAATATTGATACACCCCCAGGTGGCACTTAAACTCTGTGTATTGCTGGTGCTCCAGTCTCACCGGTACCTGATTAAACGCGTCCATGAGGTCAAGTTTTGTAAACACTGTGCATCCAGTAACTACTGGGAGGATATCCTCCAACAAGGGCATCAGATACGGATCTGCTCAGTGACTGTGTTCAGACATTGAAAATCCATGCATGGGCGTAATTCGCCACTCGCTTTTGGCATTAGTAATACAGGAGACACAAACGGAGACATAGAGGGCTTGATCAAACATTTGTTCATCAATTTCACATGGCCTTCCAACACTTCCTTGGCCCATTTGTTAAGGGAGTATACCGGACACCCCCTGGGAAGCTCCGTTCCCTCCCTAAACTGGAATGAAAATGCAAAAGATCCCATAGGGGAAAAGGAGAGTCACCAATAGGACTGAATACATCAACAATGTCGCTTTGGTTAGCTGGTAACTCTACCTCCTGAATCTACCCAAGCTCCTACGACCACTTGGGACATCGCCCCCAACCTCCATCTTCTACATCATCTGAGGCCCAATCTGCGGCGTCAAGGTAATCATCTTATGTGGCAAATCAATTTGGGATTGGAAAAGGATTCCAACAACGCATCCCCAGTACCACAGGATGGGCTAGATTTTTGATTGCACAGAAACACTCTTTTAACCAAAATGGGTCCTGCCAAATGACTACCAAGGGCTCTAAATGCCATGATGGAGATCTTCTTGACACATCGGCGAACATTACCTCAGGTCCCCTCTTCATGTACAACTTCAAACGTTCCGCTAAGGCAAGCTCCACATAAATTTCCTTGGCCCATGTATCCACCAGGGCCAGCATCTTCTCCATTCGACCATGCAAGTATAACTCCACTGGAATAAATAACCTAGGGTAAAGTGAAGAAGTAGATTTTATGTTTGAAGCATTCTCAGATTGCAAATTTGAAGGTAAGGTAGGTCTAGGACTATAACTCTTCCTGGGTCCCTGGCCTGTTCTTCCTGACTCCTCACCGTTTCCCTGGTGGAACCCCATGAATATTCCTGAATAACTGGGTGATCCCTGCCAACCTCCTTGACCTCTGCTGGGCATTAAGGGCAACTGGCCTCTTCCTGGAGACATAAAATCTTCCCACCAGTTATGCGTCAAGGCCAATTGCTCCTCCACCTGCACTGCCAACGCAATTTCTTCCACAAACGAACTCTGACCCTTAGCAGCCACTATATCGGCTAACATATCTGCTTGCAGCCCCTGTCTGAACGTTTGTGAAGATTGCTAATTTAGGACTCACGTTGCTTTTGCCAATGGATGGAAGATCTTCCCATTTTCTTCAAACAATCCTTGGCCCTGACACACTGTCAGCAAAGCCGACCACGCTTCATCATGCGCCTCATCCAGCAGGCAGCTTGGTTAATCCAATTTACACACTCATCCATGGATCCTGGGAGGCGACCTTGCTCCTTAATCAATTCTTGCACCCACCCGGCCAGATCTAGGGGTAGTGCTTCAACTCTTTGCGCAATCTGCAACGAGAAGGGGGTCTCCCCTCCCATTGCTTGAGCCAACTACGCCTGAAAAAAAATCTGCGACACCACTTGGTGTATCTTCTCTAAAGCTTCCACGGTCAAAGCAGCCCAACTTTTTAGAGATGTAGAGCCTCCCTTGAAATCCTCCACCTTTATGGGTCTCACACCACATACTTGAACCACCTCTCTTATTATGAAAGTTAGTGAGAAACTCACCATCACCACCATCAACACATGGCGATACCATTCCTCCCCTCCTGGAGCCACCACCTCTTCTTGGGGCCCACAAAACTGACAAAAATTTACTTGAGTTGCATCTAATGTAACAGGTGGGTTCGCACTAATATGCAACAAACAAATTGTGCAGTAAGAGCCATGTTACTGACCATACTAGGGACAGGCCTGTAGAAGCCCATCCCTGAACCCAAACACCATGTCTTGTTATTGCCATGTATTCTCGCACCACTGTTCCTATGACGCTGCACATCAACAGCAGAAGTCTGGGACCAGGAAAGGGCTGAGAATGATGCCAACGCCACACTGAGCTCACTGGTTGAGCTCATGATTTTGATCAGATCTGCTTAATATTTTAAATAAATATTTTTTCTTAAAAGCAAGCAAGTTTTTCCCTTATTCGATTTTCTTTTTCCTCATAGAAGATGTAACTGCCCTTCAGGGCCGCGACATCCTCCCCTAAATAGCGCCTTGCTAGTATAGAATAAGCTCCTCCTCAGTTAAGCTCTTTAAGGCACCGTACAACACATTGTTTGCAAAGATTCCCATCCCACTGGATCACCATCCACGTCGTGCATAAGCCTGACGTCATTCTGTGGATGCAATTTTGGTTCAGGATGGAGAATTTCCCCAGTTCCGACCTTCCCAAGTTTGATGCTCTCTGGATCAGGGCCACGTTTGGATCAAATGCTACCTGATCTAAAGCAATTATGGATCAGCTGCCTCCTGATCCATTACACAAAGCATACCATTCTACAGCATATCACCCACAATCAGATGGGCAAACTGAGAAAGTTAATTAAGCTTTAGAACAGCTTTTACTTTGTTAAACCTCATCCACCCAGGATACTTGGCCATGGATCTCCCTCTGTTACAATTTGCTTGCAATAACGTGCCACACTCTACCCCTAGATGTTCCCTTTTTAAAGCAACTTAGTGTCACAATATCTTTCCAAATTGGAACAAGCCTAACCTCTGCGATTCCTAGAACAGAGAACCAGATCACCCAGATTTGAGACACCCAAAACTTATCAAGAACCCCTATTAAAATCTATCTCATATTATAAGAAGTTCGCTGTTATAGAACGACTCCCAGGGCATAAAAATCTCTGTAGGTTCGCTTGTTATGCTTGACACCTGCAACTTGAATATGAAGTTTTTTTCTAGGAAGTTGGCTAGTAAGCGCTCAGGGCCATTTGAAGTAAAAAAATTGGGCAATGGTGCATAACGCATCAAGCTATCTGCCCATTGGAAACAACATAATGTATTCCACAAATCCCAATTATCCCCCTTTAGGGGAGAGCATCCTACTACCCCAGAACATATCATTGTGGGGGACATTCAAGAGTCAGAAATGGAGGCGATACTGGCCTCAAGGAAATCCATGAGGTCTGCCCAGCACCTGGTTGTATTGAAAGGTTACCCTGTATATGAAAATAGTTGGGTGAGCGCAATGGAATGTGAGAATTGCAAGGAGTTAGTGGCTGAGTTTCATGTGTCACATCATGAGGCCACCTACACCTAAGAATTTTTGCTGTCATTCTGGCCATTAACTTTCTGCCATACACAAGAACTACGCCCTGGTTCTTGTACCTGAAGAAGGGATGTTTCCAGTTCAGAAAGAAGAGTATAATGTAAGTCTGGAGGCCCCACCTCTTTTATTGTACCGTATAAAATTCCCTTAAAGAAGAAAGAAGAGACCTAATGCTCCTTTGGAGCCCTTGGTTCAACTGAGGCTTGGCCCAAGTCTTTGATGAAAGCTAGGTAACGGATTTAATCCAGATAATTACCCTAATATACTCCCCTTGTCTGCTTCTTCCCTTGTGAATAAGATTAAAGGGTTTTAGGGAGGTAAACCGGACAGAGGCCATTAAAATCACCCCTCCCTCACTTGTCCACCACCTTTCCATCCCAACTCCCTTGGAGATTATAAACTTGACCCCAAAACTCATGAAATCATTCCTGAGTCATAAAAGCTGGTTCAGGTCATGAAACATGAGATTCCAGGTTATGGGTGCCAATCTGAGTCAAGAATTTGTTCTTGAAAAATCTTAATCTAAATTTAGCTCAATAGTTGGGATTTACTCCAATTAAATTCAATTTCCGCCGCCTCTCTGATTTGAGAAAACCAGCTCAAGTTTGGATATGTGAGAGTACATCCGCTGCAGATCAGGAATTACGTTGCCAGAGCTTCTATAAACTCATACATAAGCTAGCTAGCAATCCCTCAAGATAAGGATGTTTCTCCTGCGGGAATGTCAGCCACCCTCAGTTCAAGACATTCCCTAATCCCTTTTACACCACACAGTATAAGAAACAACTGCCCTTCCTAAGGTAGTTGTCAGTTTTTTCTTTTATTGAGTTTATATAAAGTCAACATTCCAAAATGTACTATCCGGACTCATCCTCATTTTCTATAAATTTTCTCATTGAACCCAACCAAACATGCCATATTTGAATTCGGGGACTAATGATCATTGAGTGGGCACTTGTTAAAATATGGTTTTGTTGATTCTAGTTCCCAGAAGTTAACTGCACAGGTCTGGTTATAATGTGCACTATTCACGTTGATTGATATTAATTTATATATATCTGATAATATTATGGAGACCATTATCCATAACTGAAAATACAAACCAGGTTGATAGGTGGTCAAAGCTAAACTTGGCATGCTCCACTGGATGCTGATTATGCCAATTAGGGACTTCTTCCCTTTTCTAGCTGAACTTATTTTAATTTTATAATCAGATGTTCTCAGCCTTGGTTTCCATCATGCTGTCAGGGAAACCGGAGTGCAGAATGTCACTGAGGGGAAAGACCCAGGCCAAAGGTGTTCCAACAAGGCCAAGTGACTTAACAAAACAAAGAGACGTCCTAAACGGTCAGTATTGTGTTTCCAGATAAATCTGTGGAGCAAAATGCACACCAAACTGGCCACAATCATCAGGGACAAGAGGCCCTGGGAGCTGGAAAGGGTGGCGTAAAATCTAGGGCAAAGGGCAGCAAAATAGTAGAAGGTGGAGCCAATGGAATAGGAGGCAGAGTAGGCGGAAGGCTCATGTACAGCAATAAGGCCAAACCAAAGTGGAAAACTGACTCCAGCCATTGCAGAACTTCGTAGAGGAGTATTTTTTGTTGAAGATAGCCACTAAAGCTTTGTGGAAACTTTGCCAAAAAAATCCTGGTTTTTATTAGATGATTAGAGTATCTGAGAAAGGCTTTGCCTTTCTCATCTTAAGACTTAATTTAAGGAGGTTGATTAATGAAGATTCCAAATGGTTATTGAAATCTAAGTATGATCCACAAATTCGTCATTCTTCAACGAAATCAATTTTTTTTTTGAATTCGGCCAAATTCCATAACCTCATATCTTGTGATTTTCTGGGCGACAAGTTTCATTACCGCCTGGTTTTTCACCTAGGATGGGCCGTTTTCCTCAGCCCTGGCTGGCAAATCAAAACCCATTTTTTGTCAAAGACCTTAGAAAGGTCATCAGTGACCCTTAGGGGTTCTGTCTTTGCCTCAAGGGTTGTTGGACTTGGCTTTGGAGGGGCGGTTAATTCCAGGACATATGTTACTAGATGTGACACATGCTGAGTCAGTGGAGATCTACTTCAAGGATCTGCTTCTCTTCTAAGGATGTCCAATCCTTACCCTTTATCACACAAAGGAGTTTACACTTACTGTACTAAAACACTATAAACTGAAGATGAAAGAACTTGATTTTATATAGGATACTGCTTTAATATTCATAAACTAGAAAATTTATAGGGAATTTGGCTCCCAACTACTATGTTGGCGCCTCAGTAATAAAACAGCAGCCGTTAACATCAAATTTCCCTTCGAGGTCTCTTCTGGCAATGGTCTTCTTATCAGGCTAAGGATTCTGCCATTGGACATCCCAGAAACCTAAACTGAAAATAGCAAAAAATGTGTCCTTGATGTTTCCACTCATTCATAGAGAACTAACCACATTTGGCTAGCAGCCTGCTCAGGTAATGGAACTCTTTACCCATTATAGCGGGTTGTGAACCAATTGGTCAATTATGTAGTTACAGGCGGCATTACTCGCCTCAAAACTCCTAAATGTATTTCTAGTAGTCAGTTATGAAACCTGACCATAATTAACCAGTACATCTAATAGTTAATAAATGATTAACTATCAGATGACTCAATTTCGTTGGCAACTCTGCCTGACAAGATCTTAGGCATTCACATGGGTTGACCCCAGCGGATTTGAGCCTGTTAAATTGCCCCAAAATTTGCTAGCATTATTAAACTGATATCAAAATCAACCAATATTCAATTCATTCTAAGCGGTCCTTTCCCCCAGCAAACCAGCAGATTCTCTAACCTAGGAAGCTGGAAATGTGGGAAAAATCCAATAAAGCCCTTTTGCTTAGATTTTCAGCAAAAGTAAGATTGGGATAGGAGAGCGCCACCTTGGGACAGGTCAAATTCTTCAAAGTTTTCAGTAGAGAAAAGCTTTTTCTGCAATCAACGCTGCTCATGACAACCTTTAGTCTGCAGTTCTCTTCCTTTATTCCTTGCTGCTGCCTCCACAGAGCGCGGTCCTCATGACCCACTGCTGTGCCATCATAGTCATTTTTTCATGCTGATGCTAATCCTGAAAAGCCAGCCTCCCCCCAGTCAGGGCTATTTGATTCTTTGTCATTTGCAAGATCTTGGTTCAGCGTCCTTGATTCCTTGATCCCCGTCCTTATCCTTGATAGGTGGTACTACCGTCAAAGCATTTTCTTGCAGCAAAATAAAAATGAATAAAATTTTTGTTCTTGTATATTTTTCTCTTAAACAAATTTTTGCTAATATCATTCTTCTATTTTTTCTTTTTTTGAAGAACTTAATTTATTAATTAGAAATCAATAGTACCAAAATTAGAATTAAATAGAGCTTAATCTACACTGAGGTGAATAATGTGAAAATTATGTAAAAGTTTAATATCTTGTGGCTTGCTCAGCTCATATATCAGATACATTTAACTCCTGGTACCAACAATATCTGGGCAATCTTTATGCTGAATATTCCCGCCTCTTCCAATTGATGAGTTGTGCCAATTAAAGAATCTCATTTATGGCCCCACCAGGACCCATACTTTAAGTTGAGTGAATTTGGGTAGTTTTTTTGCTATATTACTGGAAACAGTATCCAATCCTGATGAAACCAGAGTAGCTACTATCCTGAATGTCTCACTACTAATTCTCCCTCTTCCAACTGTTCCTAAAATAGACTTATATACTTTGCTGGATTTAGCTCAATTCTCGTCTAATTATATAATAATCATCAAGACTACTGAAGCAATCCCTTTCATTATAAGTCTGTTATTTTGTGCCAGCTCCAATTTGCTTCCAGAGAACTATTTTGGCTAGGCCAATATTATAAGCCAGCAGTACTTTTGACCAAATTAATTATCAGGAATTGTGAGCGCTTTGAACTCCCATATGCAGTTTTAAGAAGCAAAGTAACTGGGGCCCTTTCTGAGGCTCTCAACACTGCTGATTTTACAAGAATTTTAGACCAACATGTTGCAGCTTACACTCTTCATATTTCCATCCAAGTCCTTTGCAGTTGGACCACAAAGCTTCAGCCTCTCCAACTTCCATTGTTCTTTCTGTTTCCAATTCCAAGAAGCTTGCAGCTGTCTCCTTCAGGATGCCATATGCTCGTTGCATAACTATCTCATCTCTAGCACTTCACATCAATACCTCCCCCTAATAGCTCTGATTGGAGAAGTGATTCTGCAACCACCTTCCAGTATCCCTAACACCATGCCAGCCCCTATGTCAAACATCCTCATTGAAGCCCTCTGGCAAGCACTCAAAACTATTTTTTCTGTTCCAGTGCCATATCAGGATTATTTGGGGTTATTCGCCAATTGCCTCTTACTTTCTTCTGTTTTCTTCCCAATCTGAAGTATTACATCTGACTAAGACATCTCAATTTCTCTTCCCATCATCGTGTTCTCACAAGTCACAGCTTCTACTTAAAGAACTTGACTTTGGGTGGGTTTATCCCTCATTAGTTTTGCTCTCAAATTGATTTTGATGGCTTGTTCACTCCTACTGTCATACAACCTCCCTCCACCAAAAGGCGTCATAGGAGGAATCGTTCCCAAGGTGAGGATAATGATTAAAAACAGTAAAACATACATTATCTTCATGTGTTTTTTACTATTTCTTTTTAGCATAATTTATCAATTTTTTATTGTGTTTTTCTTATTCTTTTGTGGGCTTGACTTATACTCAGTTCAGCGGTCTACCTTTTCATTATTCCTACAAACTGGTTCCTGAGTATACTTTGACCTACAAGTTTTCTTATCATTCAGATGTCTTGTTTTTAAGACTTGACCATCTATCTTGGTTAAGCAGTCTTTTTTAGGACTTAACCAAAATATCAGGACATAACCATTTTAATGGTTCAGTGGTCCTATTGGAACACTTTCTTTATTTTTTCTAAATCCAATGCTTTAAGTATTTTGCATGAACCCAGTTTACTATTCTTCCATCTTTGAGGTTCTTGATGGTATTTATGTCCATCGCCAACTTAGCAATAATTCCAAACGATCCTGATCAAAGTGTGTCCAGCTTGTTTTTTCTCCCAAAGCCATGAGTATCACAATAGGCTACCCTATCTCCCACATGGTATTCATTTAGCGCTGGTCAGTTCATATCATCCATCATCTTGGCCTTGATTTTTCTCTTCAAGGTCATATCAAATGCTTGCAATTGCATTTTGATAAGGATTTTTGATAATCATAGTAGGTAATGATCAGCACTCATCCTCAATGTTGGTTTAACATCTGAATATAGAATCAGCATATCGCAGCCCTTCGCCTATATAAAAATTTAAATGGTGTTTTTCCTATCACCATGTGGTGGCTGATGTTGTAGGTAAATGCTACTAAACTGAGTCAGGTTCTTCATGCAGAAGTTTTTCCTGCGACCAATTTCCTCAGTGTTTAAGCCAGCGTTTCATTCACTCTTTCTACCAGTCCATTTGTTTCCAGCCAGTATAGAACTTATATGACTCCTCTAAATCACATCATCAAATTCAACCTCAGGATCACATAAGATGTTTGATTCATTCCGTTATTGCTCAGCAAGACTTGTGGGCATCTGTGCCAATAAACGACTTGATCCAGGGTAAATTGCGCAGTACTTTTAGCTTACTTTTCTTAGTGACTTCGTTTCAAATTATCTTGTTATACGATTAATCACAACTATGATATACTTGACTCCCTCAGTACTCATATTTAGTTGTCCCATTACATTAATGGGCACTGTATGCCAAGAAAATCTGGGGCGTACCAATAAATATCCGGTGGTATTCTTATGTGGTTTATGTAATTGGCACTCCACACAATAAGTCAGATAATTGGCCACATCATAGTTGATAGTCTCCTAATAGTAATACTGGCAAATAAGGTCAGTTGTTTTTCTCAGGCCTCCATTCCTGACAACCTTATGTGTGGATTTAAATATTACCATTCATTCTGACTTTTTTAAACTAATAATTGTTTTCTGTCGATTGTCTTAAAACTTGATCATTCTGGTTATCAGTGTTTTCCATCACTTTTTAAAGCTCACCTTGTATTTCTTAAGGCTCATTCTCAATCTCTCCATTGACCATCCGCTGAAATAATTCATCAGCCTGATGGTGTACCACTTGGACCATAAGTAATCTTGATAAGCTGTCCACGTTCTGATGGGAAGCTCCTTCTTAGTGGACTATTTCAAAGTTGTACGCTTGGAGTTTTAGTGCCCATTGGGCCAGAAATCCTTCCAGTTACTTGAGGTTATGTAGTAAATGCAGGGAGGAGTAATGGGCATAATTTGAAGTGCATCTGTGGATATACACCCATAAATTGTTTACAGGAGTAGTCGCCATGAGGCATTCACACTCCATAATGGTGTGGTTCTGTTCGCTGCTGATAATGTCTGGCTCACATAAGCTACTGGATGCTTTAACCTGTGTTCATCCTCTTGACTTAAGATGGCGATGATCACTGTCAACAAAGCATCAGTTAATGTTATAAATTCTTGCTTGAAACTCAGATATTTCAAAATGAAGATTGTATAAGGTACCAGCGTAACTCATCAAACAACTCCTGAGCTTCTTCATTCCATATAAGCTCTTTCTTTGGATTCTTAAGCAAATGGAAAAGTGGCTCAGCAATCTTTGAAAAGTCCTGTATGAATCTTTTATATTATCTAACCATTCCAAGGAATACTTAGATATCTCAGACGCTCTTTGATATAGCCATCCGCTCTATGGCTTTAATCTTCTGAATTTGCAGCTGCAATCCGCTGGAGTTAATGAAAAAACCCCAAGTATTTTAACTCTTTTTTTGAAGAAGTGACATTTTCTCAGCTTGATCTTCTGATTGGGTACAGAAAGTATTTTAAAAACTTCTTCCAAGTGGTGTAAGTGGTCAGTAAAGATACTACTGAACATATTGATATTAACAGATATAACAGGATGCAGGACAGCTTCAGGTCGTTCAGTTTAGCGTCTATGGCTCTTTGGAACGTTGCAGGCACATTACAAAGACCTCGGGGCATTTTGGTCTGTTGGTATAGCCCATATGCGGTTATTACTGCGCACCTCTCTTGGTCTTCAGCTGGAAAATCGATTTGCCAATACCCTGAGATTAAGTCCATTGCAGAAAAATATTTCGCTTCTCCCATGTGATCTAATGCATCGCCAGCCATTTAGTGGCTTATAATCCTTCTTGGTTATCTTGTTCAATCGCTGATAGTCAATAACCACCTAATTAGAGCCATTTTCTTCTTCACTATCAGGATCAGGATCATCCAAGGGCTCAAAGATGAAACTAGGAGCCCATCTTCCACTAGTATGCTTATTTCATCTTCATCTGCCGCCTCTGCTGCTTTTGACCATCAGATTAATTCTCTTCCATGTCAGTAGATTTTACCCAATGTTGACTCTATGGATTAAGTTTTTTGCAAATCTAAGTCATGATCATCCTGAGCGAAAATTTCTCAATACTTTTTGATAATTTTAACACTTCTTCCTGCTGTCTTTCTGTCAGATCAGCGAGTTGCTCCCAGTCAACTATTAAATTGATATTTTGGCGGCCCCAGCTGGCAATCCCATCTTGGTCAAAGTTCTAAAATCATATAATTAACTCTATTCTGCCATTGGGATAAGATGGATAAATGTGAAACTTTTATTTTTTCAACCTTCATCAGTTTTTCGCTCAGATTTTTAGGAAAACTCAGATTTCTCCATGGCCCAGCATAATTATTACAGGCGCCACCCATGGCTCAACTCTGGATTTCTTCCATGGTCTACTAACCACTCCATACAGTTGCCTGGGATTATAAAATTAATCCCATATTGACTATGATCTGAGATCCTATTGGTATAATATTTGACATTTTTGTTCAAAATAAAATCCCCCAATTTTCCAGGATTTTTATTGGCATTTCTCTCCACTTTCATCCAACTAATTATACCAGATTGGGATAATGTCATCATTATATATCTGATTAATAAGTTGTTCATATTGGTAAACTGAGTTTCCCCATTTTGTTGATAGACCAGGGGCAGCGTTTGAACCAATATGGTTAGGGCATTGTCTTCAAAGTTGCATGAAACTCCATATTTTCTTAAAAATCTCGTTCCTGATTAGTAATTATAGTTTTAGTCGGATAAAACAATTGCTGGAGCGGATACCACAAGAGATCCAAATCTGAATGGCAGTGCACTATATGCTCCACAAGAGATGGTAGTATCAGGCCCGTCAGTCTCATTTTCCTTTTAGTGCTTTAAATCAGGCAAGATTTTCATCTTTACCAATCTGATTGAGACAATATTGATTGGCGCCCCACTGTCAATTATTGCTCATATATATACTTGATAAACCACAATGTCTGTATATGTACACTCAAGTATTTTAGAATAGTGTTTAGTGAGTATATGACAGCATTATTCACAAAATTGAGGGTGTGAATAATTTTCACTGATAAATCAGGACAAAATTCCTTGATTGAGCTTAAGGGAATTGACTAATTTGCTTCATTTAATTTGGTATCAACCAATTCGTCCAGATTCTCGATGGATTAGATCTTGTCTGATAGTTGGATTGCATAAGGGAGAGTGATCTCCTTAATTATTTTGGGATCAATCCTCTTTGCTCTGGCTCTTGTTATGACATTGACATCTAGTTGACCACTTGATAAAGCTGGTCCAGCGCATTGTCATTTACAAACAGATCACTAATCTCAATTTCCTTAATCATGATATTGGGAGGAATCAGTTCAACCGCAGCTCTAGACTTTTCCACGTCTAGGCCACAGGCCCTTTTCCCAACTCTTTTGTTGTTTCATCTTCCTTAGCCTATACCACATTAATCAGCTCCTTGGGCTTCTTGCTGAAGCGCTGGGTAGCTAAGTGGCCTTTCCCCCACACTGGTGACAGCACATATTGATATTGTATGTCCATTTAAATCCCTCAAGTTTATTTCCTGCACTGCTAAATTAGGCGATTCCTTAGTAGTTTAGGCAAATTTGTTGGCTATCAATTTCTGACTGACTAGGCTTGTAGCTTTGATTAGGGGCCTCAAATGTGGCGCCTCTCATCTAGAAATGTCCACCAATTGTGAGGTGGTAATTCAGTGACCAGCACAGAAGATATCATGTGATGCAAATCGTGATAAGGCCAAAGAGCCGCTTACAACATAATCCATGTATTAAAATAGGTCAGTACTTTTGTTCTGGCCAAAATCTTTGATCCTTGATAAAATCAGTTAAAAAATTCATTAAAGTTTCATCCTTTATGATTTAGCTTTCCATAAATTCTTGCTTGCGCTTTGAAATATGTGATAGACTTCTGCTCTCTTATTTGCAGCTTTGGCCTCAGAGTAGGACTAGATGTTCCCCTCAAAATGAGTCAAGACCAAGTTCTGACAGTCAGTAACCAAGCAGTTCATAACTATCAGTGCTTTCTTCCTATCATCCCACCCAAACATAGTCATTTTGAAGGGGCGGAAAATTTCAAGGCTTTATCCTGATAAAAATTAGGTAGTTTAGGCGTGAATTTGAATTCCTCAGAATTTTCTTTAGCTGCCACTTGCATCTTGATGACCTGACTGACTAGAGGAGTAATTTGGGAGTCATTTCTGAAATTCTGGCAAATGCAGTCAGCTTGTTTCTAGGATTCAACAACTTTCCAACTGAGATTCTTGGAATACCTTCTTCATCATCATTTGCAGCATATAGTTTGCATTTGCATTCATGGTATTTCAATTCTTTTAATTGTTTACTAAACGTTCTATATTTGAGATGAGTGAGAACAAATTGCACACAATCCGCTTCACATTCTATATTCAGGTTTAAAACTTCTTTAATTATCTCTCCTTATTACTTCTTTAGGGACGTTATTTTTAAAAAAGATTTCTGTTGAATTTTGAAACTTCTTCTATTCGTTCCCCCTTCTTAGTACCTCTCTCCTCTAGAGAAGTGAATTCTCTATGGTTGTCCAAATTCAAGGCGCTCTTATTAAAAGTTGCTAGTTTCACCACAGTTTTCTTATTTTGTCCTTATATGACATTGTGTAAATAGTTTCACTATAATTGACTTATATTAATCGATTACCCCCTGTAGTGAGCACCAAGTGTTAAAATCTGAGGTTCCAATGATATAAGTTTTCAGAGTTAACTTCACAGGTTCAGTTGTATATGCACTATTCACATTTATTGATATTAATGTAGATATATGATTGATTATAGTGTGGAGACTATTATCCGTAGCTGAATATATAAACCAGGTTTATAAGTGTTCTAACGCTAAACTTGGAATGCTCTACTGGATGCTGATTATGCTGACAATTAAAGGGGTCTTCCCTCTTCTGGTTAAACTTAATCTAACTCTAGATTCAAGGGTTCTTGGCCTTTGTTCCCTTCAAACTGATTTGGTGGAGATCTACTTCAAGGGTCTGCTTCTCTTCTAAGTATATATGATCCTTACTCTTTATTACACAAAAGAGTCAACAATTACTGTACTACAATAATAATAAACTGAAGATGAAAGAATTTGATTTTAAAAACTTTTCTCTCTCATTGCAATCACTTTTGCAACTTATTCAATTCAAGTCTGACTTTAGTTTGATAATCTCACAGAGAATATTAGTTTGCGTCCATGTCAGGGAGCAGTTGGGCAAGTAAGGTAAAGGGCACAGGTGGTAGCCCCGCGACTTCCAACATTCAAAAACGCCCCAGAGAAACTGGCGGATTAGATAACGATAAAAAACTTGCAGTTACTATTTGCCTGGAAATCCTCGCTTGGCAAGTGCAATGTAGCCAGTACATAAACATGCCGCACTCTCAACCACTCTTGTCAGTGGAATATGGAGTCCAGGTGTTCCTGGATTTTAGTAAATGGCGTTGTGGGAAAAGTTTTGTGGGGATGTGCACATTCATTTCCTGACCGCAGTGTACATCGCACCTCACTCCATGTCACACGGTTGGCTGGAACTCAGTTTCAAAAACAAGGAGGCAGCAGATGAAGCTGCTGCAGTGCGCATTGTGATTGACCTCCCCAAAGGGCAGTGGGTCATCAAAACTAAGAGCAGCAGATGGACAAAATCCAACCAAATTTTCCTCACATTCAACTTTTTGCCCACTATGGTCAAGCATGCCATTCTGGAGCAGTACCCAAAAGCTGGTCTCACCATATATGGCGAAATTCAATCCTTTAAGATGCAATGCTTTATGCTGATGCCACACCTGTGCACTGGCAAAGCCACTGCAGTTCTGACCCCAACCAAGGAGATTGCAAAGGACCTAACCCAGATCCCGCACTCCACTTTTATTAATATTGAGGGGCATACCACCCCCCTTTCCAGGTAACCATGGACAGCGCACCCCCCATCTGCACCCACTGTGACGCGTTCAGCCATAAGGCATACACATGCCCCACCAAGGAGGGCATCACATTCCGAGAGCACCACTCAGCGGCCATGACCAATGGGGAGGCTCACTATGAACCAACCACCAGTACCAAAGAGGCCTTCCCATGGGAAGCACAAGGCTGCTACTTACTAGTAAAGCCTGTCTCCCCTCAAGAGCGAAAGAAGGCCAAAAAGGCCCGCAGGGCTGCAGCCAAGGAAGCGGCCAAGGTTGCCTCCGATATCCCACACTCCCAACGCCAAAAGGACATTGAAACCTTCACGGTGGAAGCAACTTGGGAATCCCTCAACCAATCAGATTGGGAGGCCCAAGCCAATTGGGCCACCCAATCTGAGGATCCAATGGGTGACTTGATCTCACCTGACCTTTGCGCCCAAGCCCCAATTGAAACTGATTCAGTCTCCAACCTACCTGAAAAATTTTTTTGACCCAAACATTGGTGTACCAAACTCAACCGCACTGCAAAAATTTGTTCAACAGCAGGGAAACCAAAAGCGAAGGCAAAAGCCAACCCAAACCTGTCAGCTAAAATTAACAAATCTTTTAATAGAGTTTCTGCAAACACCTGCACCACCGTGAAGGCCTGTGGGGATCCAGAGGTGGCTGGTGGGCCCAGGTGCCCATCCCCTTGCACCTAAGGTGCGATAGGGGGAGCCTTCACTTTAGGGACATTGAACATCGCCATACTCAAGACCTCACTGTCCTGGACTAGGAAACTGAGTTTTTTACAAAGTAATCTACCTGTGGACATCCTGGCCATCCAGGAGTCCCACTGTCCGCAAGGTTTCAAGGATGCTTGGAAAACCATGCTCCTCCCTTCCCTTTCCTTCTGGTCCAAGCACTGTGGGGTGCTTGTTTGAAAAAAAAATTTAAATTTTTATTGTCTGAATCCTTCCTTGATGGCTGAGTCCTCGTTGTCACATTTTTGTGGGCTGACGTGGTGCACGCTATCATCAACATTTATGCCCCAACCTGTGCACAAGAGCGTCGGGAATTTTTCTAATCAGTCAAATCCCTTCCATTACCCCCTGACCCTTTCATAGTTGGCGACATGAACTGTTGGTTAAACCCATCCATGGACCACTGGCCTTCCTCATCCCACACACCCCAGAGTCACATAGAATTTCGCGTTCTAAAGGCCACCCTTGGGTTGTTTGACGCGCTGCCACAGCAAGCTCCGCTGCTTGAGAACATGATACATCCCCACGTCCACAACGGCCAGTTAAGGTCCATTACCTGCATCGACCTTATCCTCGCGCCGGTGCAATTTTGATCCCATATTTCCCACTTCCACACATCAAAAATCGATTTCTCCAATCACCAGCTGGTCTCAATAACCTTCCACCTACCCGTCACAGTGGCTAGGGCTCCACATTGGTGCAAACTCCACCCAACCAAACTCGCATCATCAGGATTTTCTACATGGGTGGACTCCATGATTTTGGCAAAAGAGTTTATTATACCATTTTGTGCGGACCCATTTTCCACATGGTCAGCCTTCAAAGTGGATACCATCCACCACTCTCGCCACCTCTCCTCCTGACATTCATGCGCTACCTCAGCCATCATCTCGCATGCTCTAGCAGAGTTGGCACACCTGGAGTCCAACATCCCAGCCATGGGCTACAGCTCTGCGTGGGGCTGGAAGTGGGCAGAAGCAGCTGCCCACCTCAACGCGCTTGAAAGGCAACAATAACATCAGGTTTGTGTTCAGTACAGGGCCAAACACATTACAGCGGGTGGCACATGCTCCGCTTATATTTTTAAAAAATTCTTTGCACTGCGCCAGAGCGTGGCCTGAACACAGGTGCAGAGGTCAGAAAATTCTGTTGCATATATGCCGGCCAAAGTGGCGATCAAAATACAAAATTATTACTCTGAGTTATACTGATCTGATCCATCTCCACCGGCTGAAATGGCGAAATTTCTTAATAGCGCTCACATATGCACCGTTTCCTGATACCTGGAGTTAATGAATTTGATTACTCCAGATGAACTCTGGTCCGCCGTCCGTGGTGCACCAAATCAGAAATTCCCTAACCCTGATGGCATTCCATATGAGTTCTATAAGAAGTACCACAAATATCTATCCCCACTGTTGCTTGCCTCCCTTAACCAGAGTCTTCTGGATACGCGCCTTCTACCAGGAGGGCAAGAGGCCTTCACCATTACACTCTTCAAGAAAGGGGATAAGCTAGACCTAGCCAACTGGCGCCCCATTTCTATAACTAACATGGACACCAAAATTTTAATATAATTATGGCTAACCGTTTAGGGATTGTAGCATCTGCCACCATCTCCCCAGAACAATTCAGTTTCATACCCAGAAGGTCGATTTGGGACAACGTGCACTTTGTGGCTAATGCATGCCAGTCCACGGCCTCTGGGGCACTTGTATTTTTGGACCAACAGAAGGCCTATGATAGAGTAAACTGGTAATACCTCAGGGCCTGCCTCCATCAATTCCGCTTACCCCCTCACTTCATCAGCTGGGTGATGCTGATTACAGAATCTGCATAAATGGCAGTGCATGGCCCTGGCTTCCTCACGGAAGTAGTCCGCCCCCAAAGGGGCTTACGCCAAGGGGACCCCCTTAGCTCACTCTTATATAACTTCAGCCTTGACCCACTACTTCGGAATGTGAATGCCCGCCTCACTGGGGTCCATGTACCAGGCCAAGCCCCAGTCAAGCTGATGGCGTTTGCTGATGATTGTGTGGTCAGGGTGTCTAATAATCAAGATGCACGCGCGCTTGAAGCTCTCATCCAGGTTTATTCCCGGGTAAGTAATGCTGCACTGAACGCCTCCAAAACTGAAATCATCCTCCTTGGTTGGTATCAAACCTGCTGGGCCCTAGTGACCTGTGTCCAGCCCAACCCACCTGCTCGCACACATGCTCGCCTTCCCTGCCCACCCCACACCGCCCCACTTGTGCTCCCCTTAGTGCCACGCCCTACCATTGGGCCTGTCCGCCATTTGGGGGTGTGGTTTGAGGCAGGCTGGTTTGCCTCAGCAGTAATGGAAAGTCATATTCTAGACAACGTGACGAAGTGCATCGCCTCCCTCAGAGCCCACCCTACTTCCCTTACTGGAAGTGTTGTTTTAGCCAACTCTATGCTCCTCTCCAAAGTCTGGTTTGGAGCCCACGCCATCGCCTTCTCCCCATGTTTTTTCAAATCTATGTATGCCCTTCTGCAAGGGTGGCTTTGGTCAGGCGGCTACCGCCAGTGCGGCTTGAGGTCATGTTTGGCCCTCATCATTGTGGTGGCATGGGCCTGCTCGACTTTAAAGCCCATGCTGCCAAGATCCTGGGCACCTGAATTGCGGCTGTCACCACCCCTACGCTCCCCTCCCAACACTGGTCCCGCGCAGCCCGCTCCAACTTCTCCTGCGCCCTGGGCCTTTCCAATCTGTCGCACCCTCACTCCTTGATTAAGTATCTGGCTTCCCACCCATTGTCCGCAGGTCCTCATGGTACTAAGCCACACTTCAAACGAATCCTCTCCATGCGGAGCGCTGAGCGGAGAATCCGTATTTGTGGGCACACAGCCCAGAGAGGCCGCCCCTCTCCTCGGTTCACACAGGAGGTACAGGGGCTACCCAATCAAGATGGCTTGATCCCCACACGGCCCCATGTCCTATCCAGGGTGGACTACCTGGACATGATGGACATCCCTTATTCCCTTGAGACCCAGAAGACTATTTGGAAATACGCACACCACCCTCTGTTGCTGGCTCATATCCGTTCCCATTTGTGGTGCTGCCTAAGGCAGGTGTACCATACGGCTGAGCGCTCTAATGTTCTACACTCATCCTGCGTCGTGTGTGGCCAGTATGGAACGCTGTTCCACCGCCTGGAGAAGTGCCCTACCTCTGAAGCGATATGGCGCGAGGTTCAACGTCTGCTTGGCCAGGATCAGGCACATCCCTTCAGTCTGTCTAAGGATATGTTTGCTATATCCATGGTATCCCCTCTTCCACCCCCCCTCCATGCTCTGGTGGTCGCAATTGCCATGTGGACTATCCAAACGATTGTCTTGGATGCCATCGCAGGCTCTACCCCCACCCTCCCAGAAGCTGTCCATAGATTCCAGTCCCATTTGGTAAACCACTTTAAAGCATGGATGTTTGGGTACCTCCCACCGCGTCACCATCAGTTGGTCTCCTCCTGGTTCCCAGTTTGGTTCATCAACTTGGACCCCTTCCTCCACACGTGTTCAATTGTGGTTACGGCCCCCTTTACACGTTCCCCCCTCCTCCCCATAGTGGTGTTCCCGCTGGCAACAGGAGATAGCATTGCTTCTCTGAGGTGCCTTCCCTGTTACTAAGTTTCTTTTTCTTGTGTTTATTTTTGGAAGTGTTTATCCCCTGGTCAGCCTTCCCCACAATAAATTAAATTAAATGAAAGAACTTGATTTTATATAGGATACTGCTTTAATATTCAAAAACTAGAAAATTTATAGGGAATTTGGCTCCCAACTACTATGTTGGCGCCTCAGTAATAAAACAGCAGCCGTTGCCATCAAATTTCCCCTTGAGGTCTCTTCCAGCAAAGATCTTCTCCATCAGGCTAAGGTTTCTGCCATTGGAGATGCCAAAACCTAAACTGTAAAGAGCAAGAAAACGTGTTCCTGCCGTTTCCACTCAATCACAGTGAACCAACCACATTTGGCTAGTGACCTGCTTAGGTAATGGGACACTTTACCCATTATAACAGATTGCCAACCAACTGTTCGATTCGCTAGTTGTAAGTAACATCACTCACCTCACAACTCCTAAATAAATTCCCAATCAGTTGTTGATGAAACCAGACCAATCCCAATCGTTACACCTAATAGATGGTCAATGATTAACTATCAGATGACTTAATTTCGTCAGCAACTCTGCCTGACAAGATTTTAGGTATTCACATGGATTGACCCAGCATATTTAACCCTGAAAATTATCCCAAAATCTTCTAGCATTATTACACTGATATAAAAATCAACTAATATCCAATTTGTTTGCTAGAGGGACTTATCCCCTAAGTAAAAACGCTGATTTTTTAACCTAGGAAGCTGGAACTGTGGGCAAAATTCCAACAGCACTTCAATCCATCAATCCAGCAGTTTGCTGGATACTGGTCAAGATTATTAAAAGCTATGCTCCTGATGTGCTTCACCAAACCTCCTTACCAGAAGGGCTTTTAAATCTGCTGAATCCAGACTGCTGATGTAAGTCCCGGGGAACGTCCTTTGGGCATCAATCAGGCCATTTTCCCATTCCTGAGCAAGAAGGTACCAAAGAGGATGGCCATACTTCTCGTTATCAGGGTGATATCACTCATGTGGTAGATGAGCGCTGGGTAACAGCCCTTCCACTTTGGATCCTGCTTATGGTACCCACACTCTCCTTGGCAGAACTGCTATATTGTAATCAGTGAAATCTGCGCTGAGATCACTGAAATGAAATTGATTGTAACTAATTTGAGCGGCAATCAGCCCAATGCTCAGATTTCAAATGGTCAAAAAGGTATGAAGACCGATCTATCAGTCAGAATGCCTGACAGTTGCGATTCAGTTAACATGACTATCAGAAAAATCTCCCCCCTCCCAAA